>JAPQRN010000342.1:0-18387 GCA_037367275.1 Coranthus polyacanthus | reverse complement strand
GGGAGGGAGGGGCTGTATGTGGGAGGGGCTGAATTTAAATTTAGACCGTTAGACTCTACTTTTCTGAATGGGATTCTATTTTTCATTTTGTAAGTCTTTTCTGGCCTGGTGTTGTTCGACAGACGGACAGAGAGCTTCTTAACAAGACAAACTGCAGGAAAACTTGATCTTTGTACCAGTTTCAGACTGATGTCTTTGGTTATCTGTACATAATTTTAAAATAATAAAAATTGCTACTTTCAGTACCTTCTGCTCTGTTTTTTGGGGTTCATATTGTTTTCAAAACTCAGGTGAGAAGTAGCTTTATTTTACGGCAGTATATATTTTTCTGTCCTTTTCCTTTTACTTCCTACATTTTATGACAAATATCTACTTTCTACTCACATTTTCAAACAGGCTTGATTGATGCTGAAATACCATTATTTTTATTTTACATCGTGCATTTTCTCAAAAAGACTGATTTAAGGGGATGGAACAATAACATAGAAAAGACAATGCCTTGATGAATACATCAGTGAAATTCACACATGACAAATGGAACAAGTTGAAAACGATGTAAAAGACATAAGAAAAACAGACAGTAAATGGAGACTGGATGTTGGAGAAAAGCTGTCGTAATATTTCAGTTGTTGCTGACACTGATTTACATATTGGAGTGAAGTTAATGTTGATTATTTTGAGTCTATTGCTTTGATTTGAAAGTAGAAAGGTTTCATAGTCATCACATTATATTATTATGACATCACAAACAGCCACTATAATAAAAAAGAATAAAGCCCTGCACCATATGGGATGGTTTCTTTCAATCTTCAGTTTTCAGCTTCTATAAATCAAGCCTTTCCTCATAATATCTGGACAAAATGAAATAAAAACCAAAGTGAAACTAGTCAAGTCCACAAAATAAAAATGGAAATAAAACTGAATAAAAATGGAAGCTAATGAAAACATTAGTTTTAATTGAAATAACTAAGTCCTCTGACCTCAATTCTGTATTTAAGATCAGATTGGTTCATGTCTGTCTCTGATTGGCCCACATCACCAGTCAGAGGCTGAATGAGTGAAAACGTCGTCACTGATTGGCTGGGCTGGCAACAACAGGTAGTTCACATTTTGTTTCTGTGATGTTCATTGGATTAAACATAAAGAGCTGAATGTTTTTACCCGTGTACATTTATTTTCTAGTATCTAGTTACCTGTTAAACATTTCAGATGAAGAACATTTACAGAGCTCATGAAAACCCATCAGAGCAGAACTGCAGTAATAAAGATTGTGATCAGTACTTTTACTACAGTCCTGTACTTAAGCACTAATATGAGGTACTTATACTTGAGTATTTCCATTATTTTCTGCAGCTTCATCCTTGTACTCCACCACATCTCAGAGGTAAATATTGTACTTTTTACTCCACTACATTTGTCACAGTTTTAGTTCCTTTTACAGTTTTTCATCTACTTCGTGTCCAGTGAAAACCATGTATCTCCACATGTTTGAATGTTTGTGATAAACTGAAGGATGAGCTGTTTCCTTTATGGGTTGAGTTTCAAAATCTCCTCCTCAATCTAAATAAACTCTTTAAAACCCTCTTGGATTCTCGGTAAAATGCATTGTCAAAGCTGAAAACAGGCCTGTTTTTAAAACAGTTCATGACAAGTTCACTTTTTAGAGATACGCGTTTCTCACAGAACAGCGATGACACAAACATATGATGATCTGATAAAATATGATGCATTGATTAGATTAAACTACCAACAGTTTATAAAGTCGTTCAAATGTACAGCTGTAAAAATACACATGAATGAAGCAGGAAAATGAATCAAAACCATCGGATATCAAAGTAAAACACTGACAGGAAACATTTTACTGCACAATGAACACCGAGACTTGACTAAAGTTTTTGATATCACTTCTTCTACTTGTAGTGCAGTATTTTGACAGTGTGTATTAGTACTTTTACCGAAAACTGAAAACTTCAGCATCATTTATTATTTTATAATCTATCTTCACTTGACATAGTTTGACATGAGTTAAAATTTGTCAGTTTATTGAAAAATTACACTTTTAATTCCATGTAATTCCATGGTATAATATATTGTAGTTGTAAGCAGATAAGTATTAATGTATTGACTGAAAAGCCATCAAATAAAATAATAATGAATATAGTCAAGTACAACATATAGTAATAATAGAATGTGTTAATTTATAGAAGTTATAACAAATACTGTACAAACACCTCAAATGTCCTATCTGCTTCAAACTGCAGTACAGTGTTAAAAACATGTAGAAATGAACTATTACAGATAAATAAGTGTAGCTGAAGTTTAATAATTGATCAATCTTTAAAGAAGCACCAGATATTTTCAGGTTACAGCTCTCTGTTCTTCTGCTTTGTTTTTTGACTGTTGGTTTTTCTCTGATAGAAAAAGTATTACAAGTCCTTTATTTTAAACTTTCATTGAGTCTTTAAAGGTCACTTTGTGCCGCTCTTTCTCTCCCACATGTCCTCATTAAAATGTTGTTCCTCAGTGCGTCCCGAGCTGTTCTTCCCGCTGTGAAAGTCCCTGAGGGCCCCCGTTGTCTCCCCTGCGGGAAGTGCGGACCCCTGCGCCACCGGGGCGGCCCCCGGGGGTCGCGGTGCGCGGGCCGGTGCCGGGGCTCCGCAGGTCCCCTCCTGGAGCAACTCGCTGAGGGTGGCGATGTAGATCTGCGCCATCTGCAGAGTCTCGGATTTGGAGAGCTTCTTGTCGCTCTCCAGGTTAGGGATGACGCTCCGGAGTCGGTCGAAGGCCACGTTGAGCCCCAGCATCCTCCTCCTCTCCCGGGCGTTGGCAGCGAGGCGCCGTCGTCTCTGTGCACGTTCCAGAGCGCACTTGTCCGGCTGGAGGTAGTGCAGCGCGCCGCCGGCGGGGCCCAGCCGGAGCTCCACGATTGCGCACGGAGGGTCTCTATGGTCGCAGACGCCACGGGTGCGCTCTGCCTCCGGTCGCCCCTGCGCACGGCTCCTGTGCAACAGCGCCTGGAGGTCGGCTCCTCCCTCCGGATCCATCGAGATGAAAGGGGTAAAGAGACTTTTACGCGGCGGCATAGCTGCTCGTTCTCTTCTCCCAAACAAACTCAGGTCAGCAAGAACTTCTCCAGAGTTACACGTTCAACTTTCTCAAGTTTGATGGGTGAATTTATGGAGAGGGCGGCTGCGGGGACGCGCAGTGCGTGCTCCGGGGGCGTGGAGAGGGTCGTGTGCTGCCTAATGAACAGAGCCAAAGGCCCCCGCAGGAGGTCTATTAACGAAGTTCATCAAAAGAGGATTAGAGGCGTCTCAGTGAGTCGATGTGGGCCGATACGAGGAGGCGGCCAAGCAGAAGAGCAGCGCAGTCAAAAAGGAGGAAGGATGAGAGGAGAGAAAGTCCAAGTATTTGAACAATACTTTAATTAAATATTTAAGATTAAATCAGACTCTATCCATTATGCAAACAAAGATTGTGTCAAATGCAACATAGACAGAGTGAGAATTAAAACAAGATACAGTAATAATAAACACTAAATGAACACAGAAATAAAATATCCTAGAATCTAAGACCTATTTATGTTCAATTACACATGAAATATGGAGAAAGATTTGTGACATAGGAAAGTGAAAAGTGCAACTATTAAATCAATAATGTAACATAAGAAAAATCTGTTTATTTTCTAGCATTTTTCATTCAGTTCAATATGATTCATAAGTAACTGACAATAAGACAGAATACATGGAAACTTAAATAAAATACAAAAGATTAAAAAAGACAAAACATACAAATAAGACAAAAATGATTACAATTATAAATAATATATATATATATAATAATATAATAATTATTACAAAATGTATGTCTTATCCTCATAGTTTCCAGTTAGTTCTTAAGTTATAAAGTGTCAGTGAGAAGAAAAGCAGAGATGCCTTCACACGTCACATCACTTTATGAAGGTTCACAGAATCACAGGACACAAGCAATACCTGTTATGAACACACATTTTATGTCAAATATTAGGTTTTCATTTCTTTCTCCATTAATAAACAGATCTAAAAAGAACATTAAAGCCAATTACAGCCAATCAGAGCACAGCCCACCTGAAGCACTCTCACACGTGGCATCAATTGTCACCATGAACCATGAACATTGCCGACCCACAGCAGAGAACAGTAATTAAGACCTGGAGCGAAATCTAAAGTGACACTTAGAACAGTCTGCGTTAATAGTGAATAAAGACAAATCTCAGAACAGGTTCAGAGTCGAGTTCTGTATAGACAGGTGAAGCCCCGCCCCTTCCGGTTGTGTCTTATGGGACTGTATGAATAATACCCATAATACCCAATAATTACCCATGAATTTGATCAATTTGAAAGATAATTTTACAAGTGAATAAAATTTGTTTGTTATGAAACTGCTGAAGTATCAAACTGTGAAAACACGTCATTATAAAGACCTTAACGTCATCATGGTAATTGTTTCTGTCCACAGACTGTTCAGAGTCAGTGAAGACATCTCTGCATCTTCAACACGACCAGACTGGACTCATTTTCACCTCTTTAACACTTTGTCACTTGTTGTGAAGCTGGAGGTGAAATGTGTGGAGGTAACGGTCGTTTTGGTGATGTGTATCATGTGATACGATTGGTCAACTCCACCTGTGGAGCAGCGACCCATAACTGATGACTCGTAGCTACTGTGTCGGCCCTCAGTTTATAGCTGCTGTTAATCTGTGCATAGGATTAGTTCAGGACAGAAAACAACTCATAGTTTAAATCATCGAGCTCTGAATCTGCCACTGAGTGTGAAACATTAAACTGTGTGTTTGTTTTCCTTCAGGTGACAGTGGTTTCTTGTTGTTTGTGAGGTGAATAAATAAAAAGTGCTCTGGCTCCCTGAGCTTAAACCCTGATGCTGACTGACAGGAACTGGCAGCCAGGGACCCTCTAATGGGATTTAGCAGCGTGTCCTGAGCGCCATGTGCCAGCACTCTGCCGGGCCACTCCTTTACAGACGCCGCAGCGTGGCACTGGACCGCCACAAAGATGGATAATAGACTCCTTCTGGTCAGGAGGACCCTGGCGGTCTGAGGCCGCTGCTGCTTGGCCTCTTTCCCTTCTCCAATCTGGAGCACGTGGGGAGGTTTGGCTTCACGCCTCACATGACAGTTGTTGGCACGCTCCGCTTTATTAAACCCAATGAAACGGCTCATTGCAGCCAGCGGACGGACACGGGCTGCAGATCAAACCCTCACACCGCCATGACGGGCCTGGTCCAGGGTCTGCTCCGACCCCCCAGGACCTGCTGCTCCAGCCACTTTCAAATCCAAAGGGAGAACGGACACAGCTTTCTGTTTGTCTTGTCTTTGTCAGTAAAAGCTTACTGCTGTTTAACCCTGTTTCAGGTTTTACACTAAACTATCACTCATTAGTCACATTCCCATTGAAATGCATTGTCGATTTTAACCAAATTTTCAGGAAATCTGCAAAACAAAATTCACATTTCTGCTTGTTTCCATCCACTACTGTCATGCGAATATAAAGAGTTAGTTCATCATCATCATGTTTAGATCTATTTCAGTTCAATGTAGTTTTTCATCCAGTAACATCCATCCTGAGCTGTTGATTGAGGAGCTGATCGACATGAAAACCTGAGTCTGTTTTAAGTCTTTGTCTCTGAACTGAACCTCTGGTCTGGATCATATAATGTTTCAAACTCATCACAGTTTGTCAAAGTCTTTAAGTCTCTAACATGTGTTTGTGCAGATCATCCAATATGTCATTTGTTTTTTTTCCTTGTATTAATTCAGTGAACGTTACGGTCTCTTCATTGAACACACATCAACACACTATTATTCATCACATCTGTTTCCATTAAACTTATTTACGTTAACCTTTTATCACTACAACAACTTTTCCATCTCTTCCAATTGCAAAAACAATTTTTGTGATATTTTGCCAATTTTTCTAATTGCAGGTGTTTTCTAAACAGTTCATCATATCATGATTTGTCATCACTTGAAATGACTCACATGCAGGTTTTACTCTGAACAGAGATCTGATCTCAATGAGGAGAATGAGAACACATTAAACATATCCAGAGTAAACATGAAGATCACTTTATTATCCAGATACCGATCGCATCTGTAGAGTTTAAAGTGTCATTATTAGAGGAGAAATAGCCATGAACAGAAGTTTAACCTCCAGTGTAAACTCTGAAGTTTGTAGAAGGTTTGGCTTCAGCTGTTCGTACGCTTCGCTTTATTAAACCCAATGAAATGACGACACGGACGCAGATCAAACCACTTTCATCCTTTGTTGTCTTTTCCTGATAACAAAACACATGAATGAATCTGCATCTTAAAGCCATTTGAAACAAATGTTTTCTATGTTTTCTGAACGTTTTGTGTGTTTTCCCTTCATGCTTGGCCACAGGTGATACTTTACCGTGATTTAGAATTTCCATCAAACTTTGTGTATTTTTTTTACTGCAGCGTCCACTGATCATTAAACATCTTGTTAAAAGATCAATTACAGGAGCAAAGAAACACCAAAACAAACAAAAGAAAATCTGAAATTAAACACACCAAGAGAAAGTTGTTAAACTGCTGTATTTCACCTGAAGATAAGTTTGACTAAAAATGAAACTATAATTAAATCATCAGCTCTGTTTGCAGAAAATGTGGTGGTTTTTCTAAAGTAAGAACTGAAAAGAGTTTGGAAAACAGGAAAATATGTGACCTATAATATTTATTACAAATTGAGGTGCAGATGTTTGAGCTGCTGCATAAAAACTTAAAGCTCTCAGTGTTTTTATGGTACTGAAATCAGTAAATATTTAATGTTTAGATTTCAGTGTCTTGCATCATAAACCACTGAGTCCAAAAATACTCGTACTTAAAAAAAGTACTTTTATCTTGATTCATTCAGCCTGCTACAGTTGAACTGTTGAAAGCTGTAATGTTATATTTCACAAGCTCTTTAAATGTTCTGCATATGAAAACTTTATCTCACTAAAATAAATGTTTGTGTCCTGTTTAATCCAAAAACACAATGGATACAATACATGAAACCAGCTTCACTTTTTACACCAGGTTATTGTAGTTAATGGAAACAAAATGCCTTTGTAAAATATGGGACCTTTTATAAACGGGGTCAGAAAACCTGGAAAATCATGGAATTAAGTCAAGAGTTTTGGAAAAGTCATGGAATTGACTTTTTACAAAATAGGCCGTAGGTTTGTCCCTTTATCCTGATGTCCTGAAAAATTTAGTGTAAATCCACATTTTAAAGCTGATATATCAAATGTTTCCCCTTTGCATCTTTTTTTCACCCCTGATGAGTTTTAGATCCTAGAATTAGACCTCAGGGTTTTCCTTATGTTTAGAGGTTTAGGAGCTGCGATGGCTTTTTGTTGTCATTATTTGCTTAAAAAACGTTTTTGTACAAATGTGGATCTGTATGATTACAGTACTTAGATAATTTCTTCTTGGTTTAATAGTTTTCCTGGGTTTTTGAAGCAACTATGAAAATAACTGACATTTAGAAACTAAAAATACAGTAATGAACTGAAGTCTACTTCGGTTTGTGTACTTACAGGTTGAGTCAGGAACAGTCACGGAAATGTTTTTACATTTTGTGAGAACCCTGAATTAACAAGGGTTTTGTTAGTTGTAAATTTCATGTGATATATTGTTTCATCTTACATTTTTCAGCTTCTATAAATCAAGGCTTTTGTCATAAAGCCTGAAAAACTCAAACAATAAAACCAAATAAAGTCATCTATTCCTCTAGATAAAACCAAACTAAAGCTACTTATGCACTGAGAAAACTGACTAAAACTAAACTGAAAGTCTCATAAACATCACTTTATACAATCTATCTTGTTTGTATACACAAACTGAGGTGGCGTACATAATGCAGCAGCTCCAACAGCCTATCAGAGAGCTCGTTTTCCCTCGTTCAATCTGCCAAATGACCGATGACGAGGACCAATCAGAGAGGACAATAACCTCCAGGTGACAGTCGTCCAACGCTGGGCTTGATGAGTCCAGAGTCAAATCCACAAAACCTCTTTGATGTTGTGAGTCAGCAGCACAAACACACACACCGTAACATACTCATTTGTCTGATTTCACACCACAGAGCCTTCCTTCCTCCCTCATTGTGTCCTTTTAGACACACACTCATTTATATCACTATACATCACAGGATACGCCCCCCTGTCTCCACAGGACTAATGATCGATTAGTGTGTGTGTGTGTGTGTGTGAGTCTATGAGGTGTGTAATCAGGCGTACTGCCCCTTTAATGAAACACCTCCACCCTCCAATTGTAACTTGAAATCTATCTATGGCTCCAACAACAATAGCAAGTCCCCCAGTTTCCCAACACTGACCAAACAAGAAACACACTCTGGTCTTCAGTCAGTACAACACAAACCCTCCAGTAACAGCTGCCAGTAGCATTCACCCAAACCTAAGACACTGATTAATAATTGCACAAAGTGATGAAAATGCATCAGTTACAAAACGACTGGCGTAGTGAGGAACACGATTAAAAAAAATACACAAAATCAACCAAATAACACTTTTCCAAAAAAGACAAAATTCCTAATAGTCTGTTTCTGTGTCTAATGTAAATGAATATTCCACTAATATTCACATGCAGCCATTCACACTCTGATTAAAAATAGTGTTTGTTCATAGTTTTCCACTGTGTGAACTCAGTCTCCATCTTTCATTGCTTCAAACACCTTCTGGAAAAGGTCGTCTTTTCCATATTTGTTCATGTCCATAAACCTGTTGAATTCTCTGTCCTCATGTTTAACAGTAGGTGTGTTTCATCATCTCTACCAGAAGATCTTTGTCTCTGATCCACTGACTGGAAACAGGACTCAAGTGTCTCAGCCTGTGGTGAAAACCTGACGCATATTTCCTTTATCACAATCTGTTGTTTTGTTTTCTGTTTTGCTTTGTAAATCACCTTCCTCATGTGTCCTCATCTGCTTTTTTTCTTTCTTTGTGTTTTTCCTGCACAAGAGAGGAGTCGAGGAGGAGATGAGGAGTGAGGAGACAAGGAGGAGACAGAGAAGAGAGGAGGAAAGACAGGAGGTGAGGAGGAACTGAGGAGGAAAAGAGAAGAGAGAGAAGTCGAGGAGAGAGGAGACGAGGAGAAGGAGGAGGAGACAGAGGAGAGAGGAGTTGAGGAGGAGATGAGGGGAGAGGAGACAAGGAGGAGACTCGAGGACCTGAGGAGGAGACAGAGGAAAGAGGAGTCGAGGAGAGAGGAGGCAAGGAGAAGTAGGAGGAAACAGAGGAGATGAGGAGTCAAGGAGGAGACAGAGGAGAGAGGAGACGAGGAGGAGACAGAGGAGAGAAGAGTCAAGGACAAGATGAGGAGAGAGGAGACGAGGAGGAGACAGAGGAGAGAGGAGGAAAGACAGGAGGTGAGGAGGAACTGAGGAGGAGACAGAGGAAAGAGAAGTCGAGGAGAAAGGAGGCGAGGAGAAGGAGGAGGAGACAGAGGAGAGGGGAGACAAGGAGGAGACAGAGGAGAGGGGAGTAGAGGAGTTTACAGTGACACCTCAAATTCAGAATAATAGTGTAATATTTGTGTACATGTAAACGCACTGATACACTGCTGTCAATGAGGCGTTCAATGACTCTCTTGTACACACACATTTTTAGATTTCCAGTGTCTCTGATCGGACGCAGTTTGTTCAGAAGAAGGAAAACCATGGAACACTTTGACTCCAACTAAATAAAATGTAAGTAAAAGTGTCCAACACAGCCCATCTGTCTATGTGTCTTTCGGTGTGCATCTGTCCATCTGTGTCTGTGTGTCTATGTGTCTGTCGGAGTCTTTCTGTCTGTGTCTCCTGATCAGATATATCATTGCTTCTTCTCACGGCGTGTGCTGCTGTTCGACAGCCTGATCACGTGTCAGCACACAGTGTTTTGATCAATAACATGATTAAACAATGTGTGGCTTCAGGCTGTTTGTGCTGTGGGCTGATTTAATGTTATATGCTCCAACAAACTCTATCTGAGTACTTTGGTATTCTGACCTCTTACATGTTTTATTTCACACAGTTTGAGTGACATGTCTTTGCTCTGGTCTGTGAATTGAATCAATGGTTTTATAATAACTATATACATGGATTCTGCAGCTGACAACTCATCATGTGTCACGTTTTGTTTTCTGCTGGATCTTCTGCCATAAAGTCAATAATTCAGATGCCTGAGGTTAAACAAACTTTAATTAGAATGTTTTTACTGACTCTAGGACAGTGTTATTCCTATGAGGAGGTGTGATGTTCTGCTGTGATTGGAGGCTCCTGAACCAATCACATGTACACACCAATCACCTGACCTGCATATAGAAGCATTACAGATATTTCACTTTTAGCATCATGATCAGTAGAAATTAGGGCTGTCAACTAATTAAAACTAGAAAAGCAGTGGGAGAACGCAGACCTCTACCAAGCAGCTCATTTCTCCACATATTGTGGCTTACACCTAAAACTAATACTCCAACATTCATGTTATCTACTTTATTTGGTCATAAAACATTCCTTTTGCCTTTGGAATAACCTTGGTATCATGTTTAGTTTAATAGTTATTTGAATAAAACCCTATATTTTCCTAATGGTGGTTTTCTTGTAGATGTAGCTCCATAACTATTGAAGATACAACAAATCACACTCTACTGATTGAACAGCTACACTTTGGTACTAGTTGCATGTCTTTATCTTCATTTGATATATTATAGAACCTATAGTGAATGTATCTTGTATTTTTTGCCAAGCAATCTGACCATTTATAGTGGAGTTATTTACACATATGCTGAAAATGGCCCTATCTCGCAATGATAAAGAATGATTCAAAACATTCCTGGATGCAGATAGTAATCCAGAACACCGCCAGAATCAGAATCATCCTTTCTTTGTCCCATTATCAACATTTCCTGAAAATTTCATTAAAATCTGCTGATAAGTTTTCAAGTTATCTTGCTAGCAAACAAACAGACAAACAAACAAACAAACGCCGGCAAAAACATAACCTCCTTGGTGGAGGTAAAAATGTAACTAAGTAATCTTACAATTTACTGCAATTTATCAGATTTTTCTTCTTAAAGGTCAAGTGTGTAAGATTTAGGAAGATGTAATTACAGAAATCTAATATAATATTCATAATTATGTTTTCATTAGTGTATAACTATTGAAAATGTCTGTCTGGACATTTCAGAGGCTGGACTTTGTCACTTGTACTGCAGTAAAGAAGTTGAGTCAGTACTTCTAAAGTCCTTTTAGCTACTTTTTTTTGCGTAAAGAATGTATGAACTTTTACCACCTCTGCCCTCCTACATTTTTTGGAAGTGAACTTGTCAGTGATGTCCTCCTGGGTCATTGTGGAGCGTAGGTAAGTCTTTATGAGTTTAAGTTTGTGAATACCCGATGCTACAATGACTGGAAATGTCTCTGCTATTCTAAGAACAGTCCTCGTTTTGGGGTAAAGTTCCTGAAGCTGCTCATCATCCATTAACCTCAGTAGCTACAGATCTGTCATCTCACATGGCACTGATGGCGTAGCCAGGATCTCCTCTGCCATTTCAGATCCAGGACTCTCCAGTTTGGCTCAGCCTCTACTCAGTCTCTGCAAAAATCTTCAGGTGACATTAGAGCTGGGCGATCTCACGGTCTTAGATTGTGATCGATATTAGTTTGGCATATGATCTACTTTTTTTCGTGCCTTTGAAAAAATAAATAACAGTGCTTTAAAACCTTTCTACTCAGATAAGCCCTTTTTCACTGGCCTGTTTATCAGTGTAATTACGATATTTTACATAGAACATTGCACATAGTTGTACTAACTTATGGGTTTGTAGCATTAATGTCGTTAGGTTAGTGAGTTTATTTAAGTCAATTTATAGCAATGCTTTAGTGTCTGTCTGTACTAAAGTGTTCAGATATAGCTTGCCTTAATTTTCAGAGTTTTTGTAATGTGTTGTTTTGCTGCTGAAGAAATAATGACGTAGAATCAGTGTAAGTCTGGATCTGCTGGTCCAGGTTCTGAACCGTGACGTGCAGTGAGTCTGGTTTACACAGATGCTTTAGAGTTAGATGTAAAAACATTGATTACATTAATTGTAAAACTCAGTCTATGAATGAATGAAACACTGCAGCGTCATAAATGGATGCACAGTTAGGAACATGTGGACTAGTGTTTACTTCATCTACACATTGTCTAAATATCACAAACAGACCAAACCTCCATAAACCAGAAAAAATAAAGGAAAACTTGTTAAAGTTTGGTTGTAACTCACCTACATTTTATAAGAGGAGAAAAAATTGAGAATCAGATCATGGATCGAGATTCTATCTCAGAAGATCCTCATGTGATCATTTTGCCAGATCAACCAGCCCTAGGTAACGTTCATTTAATATAATTGCGGCATTTCTGGATTAAAATCTCTAAAAACTACTAGGCCTGTGTTGGATAGTTTCTTGACTTGTGATCTTACATTATATCAAATGTTTCCAGCAAATGTTTAACTCTAAATCTGTAGTTTATTAACTGTTATGGCCCGGTTCATTTGGTTGCCTCATTGTTGTCATGACCTAACATTAACATAAAATACTGGAGAGAATTAGCAGTGGTGTGTCTCCCACTGGAGAGCAGTCATGTTCTGCCAGTTAGTGACTGCTTGCCTGCATTAATGGAAAAAAAATCACTTCTATAAATAGAAGAAAAATGGTTAGAACATGAGACTGGAATATAAACACACTAGGCTAAGGCTGGACATTATGCACATGAGAACCATGGCTCTGAAGCATCTCTAGAGTTATGGGATATAGAAAGAGTCTAGATATGATCAACTTACTCCAGAGAGGTTTATTAGATTCATACATTTAATACAGTGGAGTCTTTTGACATAAATGAAATATTGCTTAGTTGTTTTTCCTTTTTTATTATTATTTATTAATTTATTTTCAATTGTACTTGATTTTCTCTTTTATTCTTGTCTTTTTTCTTTTAATTATTTTGCATTTACTTAATTTTTTTCTTTTCTTTTTTAGATGACATCATGGGAGGTGTGTCTCTGACATGTGGTCCATGTTGTGTGATACTTGGACACCGGCATCATTAGCCAATAGATTTCAATCTGAAGTCAAACATCCAACAAATCTCAGTGGATTATAATTGTTTTCCCGCTGCCTCTGTCCTTGACTCTGAAGAAACCTGAGTCTGTGTTTGCACCAGTAAACCACTCACTGTGAAGAATACCAAAGTTGTTCTTGACATTTTGCACTTCAGAAAGTGTAGTGCTAAATCCACCACATTAAAAATGTGACGTCGTCTGTAGCCTCAAATGAGATACAAATGGTTATTTGCAGCAAAAAAAAGCAAAGTCTGTTGTAGTTTCAAACATAAATGTGTTTAACCACATTTTCAAAAGCAGAAATTAAAGGGATGAAAATTTAATAGCCAGTGATTTGATTTTTATTTAAAAACTTTCCTGAATGAAACAGCATCTCTCTCTCTCTTTCTCTCTAAAAGATGCAGAGCAGCAGAAGCTTTTCATCCATTTTCTCATTTATATTATTCATATTCTTATTAATAGGAATAATGATAAATGGAAGTTAAATCAAGTGCTTTATAAATGTTGAATCTGTCATTTCTGATCCTGAAAAGGTGATGAAGTCTCACACACTGAGTACAATAGATATGGTCTACATAAAGATAAGAGTGTGGTTCCATTCAGTGTTAAAACAGGTTTCCATAATTGTCCTCCTTTGAAAAATGATAAAGTGTGGAAAATATATGCAGAACATTTGGTTCATTGTGTTACAAAACGTGACTTTGAATGATCCAGAGATGAGTTGGATGTAGACTCTACTGTATAATGGTGTTGCATCAGGTCTCCTGTGTTTCACTTGGTACCTGCCAGACCTCATCCAGGTTCAGACAGTTTCTGTGGTTCAGACCTCCCCCCTCCTGCTCTGAGCTCCGTATCTCTCCCATTTCTCTCATCTGTCTGAGGCTTTGACACACGATGCGTTCCGGCATGTTTTTCTTACCATGATAACTTGACCCCGTGACCTCTACCTGTTTCTGTTCATGTGATGCCGCTCCTGTAACAGACGATTAATTATAGATGCAGGAGGCGGAGGAGACATCAGAGACGTCAGGTTGGATTATGAGGGAAGGAGACGTGAATGAACCAGAGGACAAAGAAATTAAAACTCTTTATGAGCTGAGTTCACATGTTGACTTTATTCTACATTAAATTCAGCCTGTAAAGAATTTATTTGATACCACACAGGGATGCGGGTTCGATTCCTAGCCTGCGTCTTTTACTGCATATAGTCCCCTCTCTCTAGTTTCCATCCACATGTATCGCAAAAAAAATTAAATGCAATGTTAGCTGCGTTTCCATCCACTATTGTGTGAATATTAAGAGCTATCATTATCATCATCATCATCATGGTTTAATAGTTTTCCTGTTAAAAGTAGTATTTCATACAATAACATATGACCTGAGCTGATAGATGTTAAGTCCATGTACTAGAGGCAGATGTTGCCTCTGTACCAAACCAAACCAAACCTCTGGTCTGGATCATGTAACAATGTTTCAAACACTTTGGTCCAATTTATTTCTGCAGATCTTCATCCATGGTGGTGATTTGTTGCTGTTTCCATCTAATATGGTATTTCTGTTCATTCTAGTAACTGTTTCAGTTTCCTTTTTGCTCCACACATAAACACCCACAATTATTCACTAAATCCATTCCAAATTCATTCCATTTCCATGGAATGGATTTCCATCCATTTCCATTGCCCTTTTCATCTTTACCTTTTATTGATACATTACCTTTTCCAAGTCTCCCAAGTGTAAAAATATATTTTGTTTTTTAATTTCCAGTGTTTCCACTAAGGATTTTTTATGCACTAATTGAAAATTCAAATAAAATATCAAATATCTTTCCTTACAGAGAACTTATTTCTGGGAAGAAATGCACATAAGACACTATCTGTCAGTTAGAATATCCCCAGTTATATTCACACAGCAAATCCCAGTGTGTTTATTAGTTTGATTTATTTTTTTACACTGTGGAGTTTACATACATGTATCAAACTGATGTGTCTGAGTGGTGTCAGTCCCTTCTTCAGTGTTGGTGTAGAATTTTTTTACTTTTTTATTTTTTTACCACAGACTCCAGGTGGGGCACTAGTGTAGTGCTTAGCAGGTCCTGGGTTTGACCCCCATACCTGCATAGACTTCATCTGGGTTAAGGTTTCCCATTTGCTTCTACAAAACTGATAGTAAGTGAAAAGAGTCTTGCATATCCAGACCCATCTCCACACTTGGTGCTGTGTCAGAACTGGAGAAGCAGTAGGTCTGGCTCGATCTACTACCATTCTGGAAAAGGGAAAAACAAACTCTCTGGGTTGTTTGTATTTCTTTAAATGAATCACACTCATCTCTGGGCTGGATGCAGCGACATTATCTTTGCAAAATTCTGTCAGGGGAGAAGTTGTTCTGGTAGAACATTGTACATGGGGAAGTGAGCCATGGTATTAAAATTACTAAATCCCTACCAAAGAAAACACCACATCTTTGTAAAAACTGCCATTTTCAGTGTGTAGCTGCACCTCAGAGGTTGTTGTTATTCATTTACCAAGACAGTAACACACAGTAGAAGGGAGGACAACAAAGACTGAAATAGTCGCTCAATGTCAGGATTATTCCAACATCGTGTAAGCCAGACAATGAAAACAGCAAAGACATAATGCTGGAGTGAAGAAGTGAGTCCAAGAAAATTGCCATAAAAACATACATTTTGAACCATATGCAGCTGTTGTTGGATGTCTGTAATTCATATTAAAACAATGTTTAAAAAAGACTGCATTTTCATTCTGGCTCCTGACTAGATGTCTTTTCTACAGTTGACAAACAAATTGACATCTTTTGGACATCTGTGCTCAGTGCAGATATTGACAGATTCAAACTTCCTGGATCAACAACTCATAAGTATCCAAAAGTAACCACGTAACCAAAACAACATATACAGTATGTGTTTTTTCTTTCCATGGCCAATAGGGGGCTCAGTAAATAAGGGAAAAGAAGAGTTTGGGAAGGATGGGGAGCCAGGGAAAAAGTTTTTGGATATACAAGATGTTTTTAAAAAGCTGGGACAAAAAAAAGTCACATTTTGGACAGAGGCCATTTTAACAATGTTAAGTAGTTTGAAAAGAGTTTTGGGAAGTAAAATTTTATATGAAAGTATGTCAAAGGGACAGATTTAAGAAACTAAAACATGTCAGACTTCTTATCATCAGACTGAAAATGTACTTTCTTGCTTAAAAGTAAATGTTTTCTTTTGAACCAAATACTCTCTCTTCACAGCACAGATGTGTGTTGCAGTAGATGTCTGTAATAAGAAAGGAACCTTAAAGTCCTCCTGGTCCTGGTGTTTTCTGGTGATTTCTCTGGTTGATTTCAGGCTGTGTGAACGATTTGATTGACAGCAGCTGTTTGGTTTGTTACGTGTGTGTGTCAGGAAACACATTCGATGGATTCACAGTGACATGTTTTGACAACTTGTCAAAGTGTTCTCCAATGTCTACATTATTCATAGAGCGAGGAGTTCCTCCAGCTCTGTCATTCACAGCTTGGCCTTAAACATTCAACACTTTGTCCTCTTCAGAGACATAAAAAAGGTACAAGAAGATACAACGGCCTCAGAATCTGACCACACAAGATAAAACAGGATTTTACATGTTACACCATGATGTTTGGTCTTCAGAGCTGTGAGGTCTGCGCACAGGGTTTTATGAGCATTTAACTGTTTAACCATCACCAAACGAATCTGACTCTTTCACCATGGCAACTTCAGTCTGGGTCCAGTTATTGATAAATTAAAGAAAAGCAAAAAATCCAGAGTACTTGAAAGGTCAATCAAGTGTGAAGACGGTGCTCAAAATGTTCGAAAAGAAAAAGGGTCCAAGACAAAAAATGAAAAAGCCTTTATGTGTAATGTTAGATATTTCATGATACAATTTTCTGCTTGTGCATCTTGAAATAGATCTGGGTTACACACACACACAGAGCGGCACAAAAACGGCCTTCTACAGAGTTTATTATTATTACTATTATTAATAATAATAATAATTTAATTTAATAAGGTTTTACTCTAAAAACTCAAATGGTCGTCCCTTTAAAAACATTTATGTTGTGAACAACTACAATATCTCCTAGTATTTTTATTCACCGGTAAAATTCCAACATACTGTAGATCCCAAAACAGAATTTTCTAAGCAAGAACATTCATTCATTCATTCATTCATTCATTTTCTGTAGCCGCTTAATCCTCTGGGGGGTCGCGGGGAGGCAGAAGCAAATGTGGGCTAACCCTAACCCTAACCCTAACCCTAACCCTTCACCTAACCCTAACCCTACCCTACCCCTAACCCTAACCCCCCCCCTCTACATACATGTATGTATGTATGTATGTATATAGACATTGATGTCATGTCCCTTTATCTGCAAGCAAAATATTAAACATACACAACAAATATCACGCTAAAAAGTATGTTTTAATTTCTTTATGCTTTGCATTCATAATTTCATTCTAATAATTTAATGTCATACTGGTTTTGCAGATTCCAGCAGATACACAAAAACATGTGAATAAAGGGAGAAGTGGCACTTATGTTATCCCACTAAGCAGTGGGTAAAAATTGTTGTGTGTGTAAAGCAACACTGAAATTGTGAATCTGTTTGTGTCAATGGTTTTTAGAATTAACTGCATTTAATGACTGTGTGTTTCTGTGCAGAAGAGGGAGTTGTAGATCTGTTTTCTGTGTGTGTGTGTGTGTGTGTCTTCTATTCCCCTGTGGTTGTAAACAGCACATTGTCATCTAATAATTGGACTGACAAACTGAAACAGCACCTGAAACCAGCTGCTGGTCTACTTTTAATACTCAGTAAACGCACACATTGAAGTCCAGTTTCTGACAGTCTTTCATTAGTTTATGGCTTAGTGTCACCTGCTTCTTCACTGTGACTCCATGAGGAAAAAGGAAAAGCTACAATTATTACAATTGGTTTGTTTAAAGAAAAAAAATTGGCTAATTTTTAGATAATCTATTATTTATTTAAATTATTTCTTTTAAAGAAAATTATCAAACATTTGACAGTTTCTGGTTCACAAATGAAATTTCTGGTCATTTTTGTTCTTAAAGGTTCATTGTGTGATATTTAGTGACATCTAGTGGTGAAGTTGAAGTTGCAGTTTGATGGATGGCTTTAAATGTAAACAGAAGTATTTTGAAAATGATCCGGAATTTAACTGGGAGCCAATGAAGCTGCTGAAG
>JAPQRN010000341.1:0-18394 GCA_037367275.1 Coranthus polyacanthus | reverse complement strand
GGGTGGGGGGGTGAGAAAGGAAGAGAAAGAGAGAGAGCGACTATAGCACCAGTCTCTAATCCTATCAGTCCGGTCCACGGTATGTGTGTGTGTGTGTGTGTGTGTGTGTGTGTGTGTGTGTGAGGGACGTTTCTTTAGGACGGCTCCCACTGCGAGCACTGAAAAGCAACCTGGAATCAAAGCCTAAATGCATCTGTGTTTGTGTTTATCACACAATGGCAAACCTTCTCTCACTGCATACATGCGAATCGTTCTTTACTCTCTTTCTCTGCCTTTCTATGCATTTCAGCGGTTTTATTCTATGCCTGTGTGTGTGTGTTACATATCGATGCTTTCCCCTTGAAATCGGTTTCTCTTTAGGCACTATATCACAGCCTGCTGCACTAAAATGTGTTTGTGCTGGATAAAAAAAAAAAGGTTTGAGAGAAATATTGAGAAATATTGAACTTGCATCTAACTGTGTTGTGACATTTCAGTATGTTTGTTTAGATGGGTCAACGAGTTGATGCTTAGTGTGACGATGGCCCTATTTTTTATCCATTAAGCTTAGGATTGATCGATGACATTACATTGTACATGTACAATGTACATTGTCAAATTCAAAGAAATCAAACATTTTAAACATCATACAGGTAAAATGTGTTGCTGCACCGTGATTGGCTTCATTCCACTATAATGTGGTGTTGTTATATTGTAGACACCCCATGTGTGTGCGCATGTCTGTGTATGTGCTCCTTACATGGAAACTGCCAGGCAGCTTACAGTTAACTAAACCACGGACAGGTTTGGAAGATGTCACCCCTGTTCTCTGTCTGTGTGTGTGACAACACAAACAACAGCTGATGCCAACGACAGGTGGACAGAAGGTCACGATCCCTGACTTATTTAACACACACACCACGTTTGTCCACACACACAAATCTCATCCTGTAAGCTTACGTAACTGTTAAGGAGCAAAACCCGTACCTGAAATTGATGCTCGGTTACTTTCAGCATGCACATAAACACACAAACATGCCCTGCTAACTCATCAGACATACAAATGTTGACAGGCAAAAAAGGAAACAACTCTGAAGTGAAATAATTGTGTGACACAAATCAATATTACAACAATGCCGTATAGAAACAAAAATTACAAAGCCGTGTCTTCTGTGTTATGAAGCGGTCCGCTAAAAGCATATTTCTCGCCCTCCATCTTACAGCTGGCTGTTCGACAGGCAGACAAAGAGACACTACTGCAGTGTGAAAATATACTGACGTAGCAGGCTTTCTCTGTGGCTCAGATTTAGTTGTGTGTTTGTGTGTGTGTGTGTTTGTGTGTGTGTGTGTGTGTGTGTGTGTGAGTGTGTGTGTCACTATAGTTTATGGATTGAAATAAATATGCATGTTATGTTTTTGAGTCTGCGGCTCAATCAGCAAACACACATTTCATATGATTTGGGGTTTAGCTATGCTGCAAGTTTGTGAGAATCTGTGAATATTCACTAAACTGTATAGTTATGTAAACACAGGTAAGTTTTCTGCATATATGGATATTGTTTTATGTGTTTATGAGTATGTTTTCGGAGTACAGTGTGGATGGGTGGGTTCTATGTAGCTGTAGTAATCTAAATTCTCAGCATCTCAGTGTTCGCTCTTCTTTCCTTCCCCCCTCTCACTCTGTACCTCACCCATCCCCCTCTGTATCTCCTCTTCTTTCCTCTCCTCAGATTATTCCACAGTGCAGGTTGTAAATAAAATTTCATCGCTAGAATTTTAATGATGGACTTCTTTTCCTTGTCTGGTTACTGTCTAGAAAGACACACAGAGGCACCAAAAATGTCTTTGAGAGGAAACAACCCTCAAACGTGAACAAAACCTCTCGCCAACCTACTAATAGTAATAATGATAGTAACAATAAAATACACCAGACTGTACAACAATATCATGCATAATTTGAGACAGCGCAAGATGTATTTGAAACTCAACTGTGCCGACATGTTTCCACTGTAAAGCACCAGTTTATAAAAACTGAATCCTGTGAACAAACAAAAATAAAACAGGACACAGTGGGGTTTTGAATGTGTGTGATGCAGATACTCACCTGTTCAAGGCAGTTGATAGTAGGATAAACCACTGTATGTGTAATAGAGGCCTGCAGAGGGCCAAGCACTGCCTCTCCTTTACACAGACAAAACACAAAGATTAGGCCATCATCTAACCAATAAAGTCCTCTCCCAGTCAGGAAAAAATAACTCAAATACAGAAAAATGGTAAAATAAACACAAAAAATAGCCATTTCTGGTTTAGGATTAAATTAATACATAGAAACTCGGAGAATGCAAGAGAAGTTCATGAGGAAGACAACATGCTAGCAGTTCACTGATGCAACTTTCAACTTGGAGAACAGGAGCAACAGATGCAGTGGTCATGTATTGTAGAGGGTATTAGGGTGAGGGACACCCCAAAATCTCCCCCGCTGGGTGTATGCGTTTGTGTGTGTGTGTGTGTGTGTGTGTGACAGCAGGGAGCAGCTCAGCGCAGGACGCTGCACGCAGCAAGGGGCCATTAGACATGGTGGGGTGACCCACATAAAAGACACACACACAAACACACACACACACAAGCATGAAACTTTGCTTTTTGCAGCCAATGTGCCATGATAACCATAAAGGCAGGATTCTTAGGCACTCGGTTTAAGCATGGCCATTGTCATATGGTTCTCACAGTGTAGGATTTGGTGGCCAAGTGCTGCTTTAAGCCTCAATATATTCAGCACAAATCCAACAAACTCAAACAGCATTTTTACAGTTACATTTTATCAAAATTAATTTCCTGAAAGGCTCATTTCTGTTATTTTCAGTCTGAGTTTTGGCAAACAGATGTGGTGCAATAAGAATAGGAATTCAAGTCCAAAGAGCAACAGATATATACTTTACAATGAATTACACCCTTAAAATGAATATCTGAATCAAACTATTATACCCCAGAACTAGAAAAAAAGGGAAACTAGACCATTTTTTCACTGCATTAGTTGACTAAGGACTATTTACACTTTTAGCACTTTTTGGTACTTAAATATAATCAGTGCTTCCAATTCTAACACTTAAAACACATAAAAAGAAGGCTCTAATTATTAAAGATCTATGACTGTCTACAAACCACAGGAAACAAATCATTATGTGTATTCCTTGTATTAAACACAGCTATGAAAATCTATTTTGCATTTTAGGAGATTGCTTAGAGTTCTACGCTGTGGCTAAAAGCTAACTAATTAATCGTTAATTTTGAGGTCCTCATGCAGTGGTTCAGTATTTTACTTCATGGAAAGTGCTTAATAAGTACTGACAACAAGCTCTGTCCACCACCAACAGTTAGTTTATTTGTTGATCCTTGGTTATTTATCATCCTAAATAGTCATTAATTTAAGTATCCCACATAAAATAAAGTATATATGCCTATGTGGCATACTTTTCTTTTGACAAGGCTAATTATTAATATTACTTAGTAGAGGCAACACCAGGTTTCTGTTTACTCCATTGCAATATTTGGTTCTGTAATAAATCTTGAGCCATGTCTTTTTTCTTTCAGATAATTACAATTTGGCTGCACAGCTCCACTTCCTCACAGTGCTTCATAGCAGACAGATTGTTGAGTTGGTGAGTTGGCCTGCAGTTCTGAAACTCTCCTTCTTTCATTATCCTTATCTCTCCATATCTCCCTCTCCTGCCCCCACAACACACACACACATATACATTGCCAGAGGGATTTGCAGCAGCTAGGCAGAGTGTATGTGTGTGTATATCTGTGTGGCAGTGTGTATGTGTGCGCTCACAGCAGGGAGTTGCCAATTACAGCAGTGATTAAAACCCAGTAGTGTGGAAAGAGAGAAGAAGATAGAGAGGGAGAGGGAGGGAAAGAGAGGAAGGGAAGAAGAAAGAAAAAGTCAGGGATATGGACAGACAGACAGATACAATGAACAAGGACACCAATGTGTTACTGCACATGTAGCCTGTTTCATAAATGCTACACAACATGAACCTCACGTATAGCGCAACTACACACACGAGGAAATGTATGAGCAAAACCAAAGTACAATATATATAAATATGAGTGCATTACTGTCAAAATAACATCATCATTATAGTAATATCGCATAATCATCATCATCATCATCATAGTAATGATCCCATCCAAAGTGCATTTTCTCAGTATAAAATTCCATTCATGGCCACTTCACCAGTACAGTCAGCAGCTGGTCCTGCTGACAAAACTGCACCAGAAGATTATACATTTTATAGGTAAAGCCAAGTAGAAAGTCAGCAAAATTGAATTTACAGAGTACAAACTGAAACTGTCTGTTCTTACTCAGATAGTCACCAGGAGCAGAGGCCGACCTGGTCCAATAAGTTTAACCCTCTAGTCCTCTGTATTTCCTATTCCTCACACGTTGTTCTAAACCCCCATCTGTCTTACATCGATACTGTGCTACACTGGAGTTTTCAGGTATTTGTACTTTACTTGAGTATTTACTTTTTACAGGCTTGTTACTTTTGTTTTAATGCATAAAAGGGAAATTATTGATTATCTTTATCTGGATATTATCTGAATGTACATAAATGTTTCAAGTTCGGTTGCTGATGTTGAACCCTAATGTGAATATTCCTTATTTTTAGTATACTGCTTTACGTTTTACTTGAAGTTAGAATTGTCTTCACTGCATATTAAGATGGCATGAGGTTCAGTGTTTTCAAAGGTTCACTTTGCACAGGAACAGCCGGTAGAAATGTCTTTTAAAGGGCTACTATATGTACATTTCAGAGCCTGTACTTTTTAACTTCTGCTTGAGTATTTGTGCTTATACATAAGTAAAGAATGTGTACTTTTGCCACCTCTGGTCTTACCTGTGGGAAATCAACTTCACACGCCTCGTGTATATTGTAAAGAGAGAGATGGAGATAGGGAGTGAGAGGTGGAAACAGTTCAGAAAGTTGCAAATTAATCACGTCAAAGAGTTAAAAGTGCAGAATGACAATGAGTATCACTAATGTATCAATCCCTCTTCAGCTATTTCTGAGATTACATCAAGACCAGCAGCATCCCTCACCTGATGCACTGTATCCCCTCACCATATCAGATAGGCCTATGGTTGCTAGGGCTGAGGTTGAGAGCAGGAAAGAGGAGGAAAGTAAGAGGAAAACAAAAGCAAAGAGTGGAGGCAAATACAGGGCAGAGGGCAGGACTGGTAAGAGGTAATATGTGCACAGTAAGCAGACAGCAGTGATGTTCAGATACTGCAGATCCAACTTTACAAGACCTCGTCTGTTTTCACACATACTGATGGGACTGCAAAAACATCTAGCCATCTACTCATCTACAGTGATTATTAACGCTTCCAAATATGCTCACAACCTAAACCTGCTTTTACATGGAGAAGTGGCAGTGACGTCAGGTTTCAAAACGCTGCTGAATGTAACACTCAATAGAGCAAATCAAACACCATTTATAACTACCATGTTTCCTCAACATATGATGTAAAGTCATTTTACATTTGTGTCAGATTTACCATAAACTCAAGCTCCCCACTGATAACAGTCCTTCACATCAGCTTCCCAGTTGACTTACAAGCTAGGAACATGGTATTTTCATGGTCTCAAAAATCTCTCTGCATCACTAATTAAAAATGTGGATTGACACAGGAAGCAAACACCAATAAACCCACTCATGTTGATGCCTCAAAGACTAAAACAGTGAAAGATAAAAGACACCAAAGCATAGTATATGTATAGTGTATAGTTTTACGTGTTTAAAACATCAATTCAATTCTAAGAAAAAAATTCATTGCTACCAAAAATGATGAAACTTGTAAAAATTACAGAACGTAATGTGTGTGTTGAAATACTTCTTATGGGAATGGTCATCTCAAGCAAAATGTATTCTTCCTGTGTTTACATGACAAAATTTATTTTTCATAATTTTTCTTTAAATATAACCACATTTAGGACAAAGAAGGACAGAAATGGTCTGTAAACACACTTTCAATGAAAATTTGATATGTGGCACCTCAAAGGTAAATTAAAATTCCTTGATTTATTTTATTCATCATATCGAAAGCCAGACCGCTTCTTTCTAATGAAGCCAGAGGACAGTTTGATGTTTGCGTGTGGTGTGTGTGTCTGCAGTGTGGCAGGTGAGTGAGCTATCTGCAGTGCTCACACACTCACCCCCTGCTGTGTTTAATCAATACCATTCTGAATTTCAGTCTTCACACAAGCGCATGCACACACATACACACACGCACACGCACAGAAACACACAGTTTGCAATATCTTTCTAGGAGACACCAAGGGAATACTGAGTATGAGCAACTTCACCCTCCTCCTTAGTGTATAAACAGTACACATCTATACACACACACACACACACACACACACACACACACACGGTGAATGTCTATGTATTTGTGTACATTTTTTTCTATTGGGATGTGTGTGTGTCCAAAGCGGGCGGGGCTAATTAATTCCAGTCCATCTTGTCCACTGGGAGACGGCAATATCAAGATTGAGCGAGTGTGTGTGTTTGTGTGAGGGTACTACTATACCTGCCTATGTGTGTGTAAGAAAGCCTCTCAAGTTGATTCAGCTGGATCGATTAAAGTTCACACAGGATGAAGAGAAGCGAGGGGTGAACAACAGCAAAAGACAAAGAGAGTGCGAATGATGGGCGTCGAACATCTCTTATTTTATTTAGTATATATGCTCTATTAATAGTCTTTATTTTATTCAATTTACCAAGTGCAGTTTAAAGAGGAGCTCTGCACTTGGATAGTGGTTGCTGGTTGTGGAAAAGGTGCTCACAAAATTTTTCCTCTCACAATTTGCCAGGAAATTTTAGGATTCATTTGTCTCCCTAAACTCTAGGCTGCTATATGAGAAAATGTTTGACCCACAAAGAAACCTTTAATTTCTAAAAACTAAATGTTAGATTATGCTGCAAAAAGTCAATATTATGGAAGGAAAATAAGAAATCTCATTCTGTGAAGTAGTGTTCAAATGACGTATAGGGCCAATTCACGCAGCAAAAATCCCGAGAAAGTGAGGGGTGTGTTGTGCAACAAAGGTCATGAGCTGGTTTTAGATGGGAAAAAACACATACAAAATTGGAAGTAAAGACTCACCACTATTTCTTTCCACTTCCTCTTTCAATGTTCCTTGTGAGTAATGTGGTTTATTCTCACCCTGACACTGACATGTTTTTTTAAAAGATTGGAGCATCCTCTTTTTTTGGTTTTGTATTGAGGCAAAGTAACAAAGTCATATTAAAAAATCAGGCACAAAAATATCCCATGCTCTCAGTGTGAGTTATCTGCAGCTAACATGTGAACACAACAAATCATCAACTTCCCACACTATGCAGCAGTATGGCAAATATATACTAGATAAAGCCAATTAGTAATATCATAATTATTACTACATTTAATTTAAAAATGCAGGGATATTATAATTACATAATGTGTATGTACAATGTGATCAGACATATGCAATATGTAAACATATTTCAGTTTTGCTAAAAGTGATTACAATGTCAGTGTCAAATTATACTTTGGCCCTGAAATGTTCAAATCAACTACAGTTTTGCAAGCTGAAAATGAGTTACAGGAATTCTATGACTTTTTCAGATTCAATTAGAAAGCAGAAGGTTGGATTCAATTAGTGTTACCGACCAAAAATGGTGGGGATCCAAATGTAGAGGTGCTACAAAATAAATCTGACTCACAGGCTGTTTATGAAACATTCCCCGTCCCATCACTGCTGTCTATCTCTATTGTGTAAAAATAACCCAACTGTAGAAAAATCTGAAAATGGGCCGCTTTGAGACAGAGGATAATTAAAGCGACTATAGAGCCAGTGTTTTTTACCTGTCTCACTCTTTTCCCCTCTCCATCTCAGGGCGTTTCTCTCCCTCATGACACCTTTTCTCCTCCTCATGCACACCTTCCTCGCAGCCCACTCTTTAACACACACACATACTACCACCACCACCAACCAGCTCCCCTGCTGTGAGAGCAAACACTCAGAGCACATGATCACCATGACGATATGGAAATATGAATTATGCATAAAGACAGCCTCGCCTCGGCTGTGGCTACAAAGCTGTGTGGGTGATAGTCTCCTTTCAAATGATATGGGAAATATCCCCTTAGTATTAATAATATCATAATCTATTCTACCACATCATTCTCCGTTGTGTTATTGTGTCGTAGATTTGTGATTTCTTTAGGTGTTCAACACATTTAATTGCCCCATACGTACCGAAAAGTGAACAATTGACAAATTTAATTAAAAAAATAATTGTGCATTGTGTGTGTAATAGTAAAATTAGCATAAATGATGAAACAGTGTATTCATATTCCTAATCAGAGCACAGAACCATTTGCACGAAGTGTTACAGCATAACAGCGAATGTAATTATATTCTGCTTTACTTTTCTCATTATTTCAGTGTCATCCTAAGGTCAGAGTGGAGTTGTACATCCATTCAAAAACTACACACAACATGCATAAAAAAAATAAATTAATATGTAGACTGTCGTTTATATTGAGCCTAAATGATAATACAGACACAGTTTCATTGGCTTCGTATTCAAGGTATCTGACAGTGTGACAGTATGAACCAGCTACCTGCTAACAGTCTGGCTATTATTAGATATTTGTCTAATACAAATCTAACTTCGAGATTACTGAAGTAGCAACAGATCCGGTGTTGACAGGCAGACAAAAAAAAAGTGCCTGGCTATATTTGCCAAGAAAAAAACAGCAGTTCCTGGAAACAAAAATAAAACAGAAAAGGCCCAAAGAGGCTCTGAAACATGGAAAATCTGTATGATACGTGATTAAACACATGCTGACTGGAAGCTTACATTATGGCCCCCTGTTGCTATAAGAGTATTAGATGGTTCACTAACCGTCTGGGACACATTGTAATTGTAAACAGTGGGTGTATTGATGGCTAAAAATGACCACAAAAAGACACAATCAACAAATTTGGCAGCATCTATCCGTGTTAAAATGGCATAATGCAAATCACATGAAATTTTGGCACGTTTGTATTTTTGTTTCAGAACCCCGCAGGCTAAGAAAAATGACCATATTAGCAATATTTTCCTTAATTCATCCTTCTAATCACACATAATAAAATATATCAATGCTAATTTACACGTCTTTTAAATTGTAATGCAATTATTCACACAAATGACAAATGGTTGTGAGATTGTAACACTTTATTTGACATTATAAGACTAACTTTATCTGTTAAAGCTTGAAGAACATGCTTCATATTGACAACAAGTGGAATGATACACATATACAGAATGAATTACTGCTATGTAATTTATGCTTGCATTATTGTCTGTTGCTCTGTCTTTTTACTGTTTTTTATCTTTAACTGTGAAGCACATTGTGACATGTGCTCTTGAAAGGTACTTCTTTATATAAAAAAAACGTGCTTAAATATCTGTGTATTAACTGAAGCAGAGCATGTGGAGTTATAGATAACTATATGATTTTGTATGTTTTACTGTAAGCAATGGCATATCATATTTTTGCATTACTATAGTCACAGGCTAAGAACAAATACACAATAACAAATAATTTCCTCTCATTTACAAACTATCTTTAGAGAAAACGGGATGCTGATAAAACTATAAGCATCAGCCTACAGCATAATGTTAATCTAAAAAATAATAAAGATGTCATTTTATAATAATACAGTTTATACTGTAAATGCTTAATTATAACTAAATCACAATTAACAACAATTATACATTAAGAACAGGACTGGGCAATAAAACAATAACGATATTTATCGCGATAAATATAATTATCATGATATAAATCTTTTGAACTTGTTTTGCTTAATTTTATCCATTCATTTATCCTCACAACTGTTTTGAATGTTCTACCTCTAGATTTCTGAAATATTTCACTGCTTGGCAAGAGTTTGTCACATTTAAAGCCATAAATGACCATCTTTTGCATCGTTTCCATCTTGCTGAATAAGAACTCATTGCATTACTCTTCTTTATTTGCAACATTAAATCAAAATAAACAAACTGAACAAAATAGACACTAAATCACCAAATCAGAGACTGCAAATGTGTTTTGTCTTTTATGTCTCTTACATAGTTTTCATCTTGTCTCATCTTTTACAAATTATTTAAAATCACACATAACTGTTTGGCTTCTTCTACTTTGACTCTGGACCAAAAATTAGCCTTTAAACTGGAAAGAAATAATAATTTGACATTTACTGTGATAATTATCGATATTGACTGATATGAAAATGTTTATCATGATAACATTTTTGGTCATATTGTCCAGGCCTAATTAAGAATATAAGGAATTTATGATGTCAAGTCTAATATTTATCATAACACTTTTCTTCAGTAATACCTTTAAAACTGTCAAATAATGCACAAGTTATGATTGGCCTTGTTTTTATGAAATACGCTTCTTTATTTGGCATTTCCATAATGCATTTGCCTCTAAATCATGGCACTACCACTTTTTTGATGTTGTCAGGTCTTAAAGCTATACGTTAACAGTATAAACCCGTCTAATTATCTACTCAGTGTGGCAGAGGTAGGCTCCATACACTAAACAGAGATGACAGAAGTGTGTGCATGTGTCATATAGATGGGTGCAATGGTGCTGACGTTCCCATAACTGTCTGCTGACACCTTCTCAGTATGTAAGAACCATCTATCACACTGCATTATTTAAAGGCAGAGAGGGAGACGCAGCCAGGAGGAGAGGCAGAGAGGACAGATTCAGGTATACTTCAACACATTGTTTCTCCAGTGTCTGAGTTACACAGCGCTATAAAACACAACTAATTACTGCGCCTTCAATCCTCCCTCTCCTATCCCTCCTCTGTCTATCTTTCTTTACTTCCCATGTGCTTTCTCTTCTCTTCCTGCTATTTCTACTTATTTCTCCTCCACATCCCTGTCCCCTCTCTCCCCTCCTTCCATGTTCCCCTCTCTCCTGTTACACCTAACAACTTGCCATGAGAAATATGATTAGCCCAGTGGAAAGCAGACAGCAATAGTTTCCTGGAGAAGTCCCACACAAAGGCAATATTCCCAACTGTGCTACTGCGGTAGAAAAAACTATAATAATACCAGGGCAGCACAGCAGCCCAGTGGTTAGCTAGTTCTGTTAGCTGTGTTCAGATCCCCGCATGGTTTTCCTCCAAAAGCACAAACACATATGGGTCAGGCAGATTGGAGGGTCTACGTTGCCCCTGAGTGTGAGTAAGTTTGTCTATCTGATGCACTGGTGACCTGCTTAGGGAGTTTCCCTGCCCTGTGCCCAGTGCACGCTGGGAACAGCTCTAGTCCCTAAACCCTCGTCTTCAACAGTGAATAGGAATGAACCACTATAGAGCGAAAGCCAGTCATGAAATTTAAAATAATACAATTGTTCAACAAAATAAAACGCTATTTTAAACTGTATAACCAACCTGGATCTCACAGAAATTATGTTTATATGCAACTAAATTGTAACTGCTTTTGTTTTGTTATAAACATACTGCCATTGCATTTTGATTCTACTAAAAATTAACTGTTGTTAATTAACGTACCTTCGATTAAGTGCCAAAAATGTTGCTCCTGAACGTAACGAGCTACAGACTCAATTTACAATATCAGCTGGGTTTAACAACAGCATTATTAAACTTTTTTATGGTTAGATTTATGCACTGAAAGCACTTGGATGAGTTAGAGAAAGATACCAGGGCTGCAACTATATGATAAAAAATGACCAAACCAAACCACAGAGTTTTCATAAATCTAACAGAGCACTTTAATTGCCTAAACCTGAACACTTACAGGAGTCAGGGTGCAAACTCTAGTCTCTGGCAAAGTCCTGCCTTTCCACTGAGGATGGGCAAAAAAGTCAAAGATCCTTCAATGACAAATTATGTTTCCTCAAGGCACAAGGCACAGATAACGTCTGTAGCAAAGCATAATGCGGGCTGCATTACGTTCATTGTCAACATGTGACTGGATTTGCAATTTAGTTGCATATGAACATGCTTGCTGTGAGACAGGGTTGATATAATAGAAAATTCAAAAATACAACCATATAATGACACATTTATTGCTCACAGACATTCTGTAAGGCAAGTGATGAAGCGATAAAGCAATGTTTTTAGTTTTCCTGTAAAGTAAATGAATGATGACATAAAATTTGACTTCATTGTTTTGTTTTTATGGCTCTTTGATGAAGTAAACTTATATTACTTATGCTGGCTGTGAAAGAAAATTACTATTGACATGACAATATAATGAACTAATGATGCAATAAGAAGTCATAACTTCAGAGAACTTCAATGTAAGCTATAAACTGTCAGTTTTAAGATGAAGATTGAGTATTTCTAAAAGAATGAAAGATAGACATAAACAGATGCTGGGAGAGATGTGGAGAAACAGAGACTTTACTCCAAAGAGGGAGACTGAGGGAAGGCAGGAAAAGAGAAGAGGGGAGGGGAGGGGAGGGGAGGGAGGCACAGCGGAGTGGTTTTAGGCCGATGTGAAAGCCAGCAGGTCACAGAGGTTCCCTTTAAATTTAGAACAAACCACAAACGCTGAATGTCTACTCCAAAAGGCTGAATGACTGATTATAATGGCTGCCTGTTTCAATCTCATCCCGTACGCCTCTCCACACTGGTTTCTTAAGAATGCTGTGACTAGTGGGCTAACATGTGGGCAGGCCTACGATTTATAATTACAATTTAGCCGTTTAGCTGACGCCCTTATCCGAAGCAAGTAACAATAAGAGCAGCAGCAGAAAGGGCTGGTGTCTGTGAATCCTGTGAACCTCAGCGGCAGGGTAAAGAGCACGAGCAACAATGTGACACCACAATGTGAAGAACTTAAGAACAGGTGCAGTGCCAAGCAAGTGAAAAGAATATCAGAGATGCCATCATGTACAATACAAAAGTGTGTGTCAACATGACCAATGAAGAAAGGAACCAAAGTGAAGCTGTGTTTATACACTGTGATATTAGGACCACTTTATTTTAATCCAAAATGACCTTCAGCTAATACAGTAACCTAACATCTCAGACTGACAGTGACTGTTGTGGTTATTATTTAGTTATAGTGTAGACTCTGTCTTTATACTTTACGGTTGAAGAAGCTGCAGTCATCGAAGATCTCAGACTGACGGTAATCGCTGTGTTCATTGTTTTTGTTGAGTTACATAACTTATTCTCTACTTATTTTGCAGACTTAAGTCATGTATTAATAATTTGCCATAAGAAAAAAGATGTTTTTCTTACAAAATCAATTATCATAAAAGTCAAAACATGTGAAATGTTAAAACCGGTTCTCCTATCTCTAGCCCAATAATATGGTGTAAACTCTTATATACTATACTATTTATGTTTCAGTGACATGCATAGTAACAATTAATGACTCATTTACAGAACAGTATGGGTTAAAGAAATACAATGACTTTTGAGACTTAATTCTCACCAAAAGGCACAAACTCACTTCTTCAAAACAGCAATTAGAAAATGTCATTTATATCAGAGGTTACTTTAAGGTCATGCTGCATTAACTCTGAGCTCTCACTATACATAAATCTACATTCATTTGTAGTCTGAACTTTATCTTCTGACATGAAGAACACACAAGAGGAATTCATAAAATTGAGGCATACAAAATCACTCCTCCTGTTGTCCATATTCTAAATTCCAATCTGACAGTACAGACGCACATTTCACCAATTTCACATTTACTTAATCGTTCATGATATTTTCTGCTGGTTATGTGTAATATTCTCCCACACTGCCTACAACCAAACATATCAGCTGCTGTCAATTGTCTCACTGTGAACAGAAGCCTAGTCTGTTTTAATTCACAGTTGTCTGATTCTGTAGCATTAATGACTGCCTGCCATATTATGTGCAATATAATCATGTGGAGAAATGCTGTCTAATCGTATTGCCCTCTACAATAAGTGCACTAGTGCACATAAGATTTCACACACTGCAATAACTGGACTATAACTACATCAAATACACACAGAAAGAAATCACAGCTCACCTGAACAGTTATCTGCAGATAAATTATCACTGACATGTGGTTGTTTATTATTTTCTATATCAGGAACATAATCACCATCCAATATGAACAAATTGAAAAAAAATAATGTTTATCAAAATCACTATCAAGTGTAAATGATTTTTACAAAAAAATAGTTCAGCAAACACAAAGTTAACAGAAATACATTTTCTCTCTGTACTTAACAATTGTACCAAATATTGACGATTTCATTTACCTGTTTGCGGGGCAGAAAAAAACATCACGTTGAAATATTAACCAAACTTCGTGAACACGATTGGTCAAAAGAGGTGTTGTCTCCTCCCTTTTTCATGGTATATACCTAAGAAACCTCTGGTTTTGTTCCAGTTTAGACTTCCATTAAGCCAAGGCTTTAACTAAGGTTTTAAGTCAAGACAGAAGGTGCAAAACACTCTGACCTATGTCACATGTATCATCATAGGGCTCCACTTATTAAATACGGAGTACTTATAATGCCCTGATGATGTGGCCTGTGTGAAAGAGCTATATTCACTTTGAAACTTAATTATAAAATCCTATTCACAGAATTACACACTGCTTTTAAAATGACACTGCTGGCCCATAGTAAGTGAATGACTCCATACTGCACAAAATAGCAAACTAAACTTAATCAAGATAAGCTCTAAAAACAACCCTCAAACACGTTTTGTTTTTGAATCACTATGAGTTCATTATTCTGCACTTTACAATTTAGTGGACTTTTTAAAAGCAACTAGCAATCTCTACAACTTTCAATTAAAAAGAACATTTTCAAGTACTATGCATTTTTGAGAAATGCCTTTCAACATGGTAACATTTCTAAGAAGAGGATAGCACAAAAAACATCAAACCATAGCAGAGCAAAACCAGAGCAGATACTCACTCAGATGAATGGGGTAAAGAGTCCCAAAAACACATCACCAAAATGTAGAAATCTATCTACTATCCTGTCAGGGTGCAAGCTACTTGCCTTGGCCCTGGCTGGGCGTTATTTGTGAGCCAAATCCTTAAAGAACAAGAAGCTTTCTCTGTGCCTAAACCTGCCGACAGACAGGGGGCTTTGAAGGCCCCCAACTGAGCTCGGCACAGAGCTTTGAAGCAAACTGAAAACTCTGCTTTATGGGACTAAATGAAAGCGAAGAAGAGGGGGAAAGTTATAAAAAGCAAGGAAACATTGAGAACTGTTGCTAGTCTTTTTGTGCTGGTTCATGGCTGTGTGTTTGTGTGTACTTTGATGATAAATTGTGCAGTTAGTTAGACTTTTGCAAATACATGTGAGATATTTGGTAACATAACTGTCATGTGTACTGAAGTTTGTTGCTGCTATTTTTGTTTATTCTTTGTTCTCTTGATTTTTAAAAAATCTCATATAAAATTAACTGTTATGGAGTCATAATTCTTAATGTAATACTATTAATTAATAAGACTTTGTTCAATTTAAAGATTACCAAAACACACTGTAGAATATTCACTGGTCACTAAAACGTTACTGTTCGAAATAATTATTTTAAATGAACTATTAGAGCTCCTTTGTAAGATATGAAGAAAGGAAAACTTGGTTAAAACTTTATTTATGCTGTTTGATGATGAGAAAATAAAGTTTTGCAGTACGACTTGTGTTTCTTCTTTTTCACCATAATATGTTTATCATATGGGGCTGCTGTTAAATCTGTATGTGTAGGCAGAACAGGAAACTAAAGTTGCTGTGTATCATGTTAGTACAATAAGTTGTGGTTAAAGTTAATGTCTACCATTCATTTTTGTAAAACAATGTTACTGCTGTGGCATATAAACCTCCAGCCACCCAAACCTAAACATGTAGATTTATTTAATTATGAAAATGTTGTGTCCTAACTCCTATCTCAGAAGGCCACAATTATTCCTAAGGCCTTTGTCAGTTGAATCACAAAGCATAACACCTGCCAATACAAATACAATTGTAAAATCTATTTTTAATAGAGCATCTTTATTCAGTATTTTGCTTCAATGGCATCACCAGCATCTATTTATTAAATTTGAAGCTTAAGCTTATGTCTTATTACATGTCTTAAGCAGTTATACTGAAGACCAGAAATATGATTTATGCCTTTCAACTGCAATGCACATTTTATGGGTCTATTTTTATTTCATTTTTTTTACACAAAATGTTAAAGTTTATTTTTTATCAGCAGTTTCATGGACATTTTTTTAATTCTAAAAACTGTTCTGCAACAGTATTGCTCAATATATCAGCACAATTAAGTACAAGGTTGAATGTAGCCATCATTTCAGAAACTGTAGAAGTATGTCTTGGTAATAAAGATGTTTGTTACAGTACACAGTGGCCTTGCTCAATGAAAAACTCATTTCTATCACCTTGATGTCTGAACTCTAGCTCTTAAAAACAATTTCAGTACCATGAACTGTCCATGAAACATCAATGCTATGGTTCTTTCTGTGATACTCTGGACTAATTTATTATTAGAAAAACAAACAGCATCTATCTAGGTGAAGCCTGTGTATATACAAGATGATGCAGCTGACACACATCTGCAATAAGATCACTAGCTCTACACTCTTAGAAAGCCATTTATCTATCCTTCTCCTTCTCTCATTCTCTCTCCCTTTTTTCAATAAGTCCTTTAGGAGCACACAAACCATCTCCAGTAGACAAAACAGTGGACAAGCCTCTGTGATGTCCTGACTCATTCTGCTCCTCTCCTCTCCAAAGCCTTGGGGCCGACGCAATGGGACCCAAAACCAACATGCACATAATGGGGCCTTGTTGGAGCCGCCTTAATGTTTCTAATGTTATGTAAATGAGGAGGGAAGAGGGCAGGAAAGGAGAAGAGAGGAGCAGAGCGGAGGAGGAGGCAGTGGGAGTGTTTGTGTGTCCGAGGAGGCAGCTAAGCTCCCATTACCAGGGGATTAGGCAAATGCTGCCGTTGTATCGATGTTGGTTCGACAGCGAACCGCCAACCCTAATCCCCTCCTCTCTTCTCCTTCCGACAACGCCTCGTCAACGCCTTCTCTACGCCCCTTTTCCTCCTCTCTATATAGTCCTGCTCACAATTGTTTGTTAAAAGTCTTCACAGAACTTGGATTCAACTTTTCAACTCTCTACTCTTGTTTCCTCGTCATATGATGCATATACTTGTGTTGTAGAAACACAAAAAACACAAACAACTACAAGAATTACTTGGTTCGCAGCCAGTGTAAATTTGTCTGTTCATTGATTTCTCTGACATGCGATGTGTGTATGTGTGTCTTTGTGAATGTGTGAGAAGTGATCAATATTGAAAGCCAGAGAGTGCCTTTCTGGTTTGTCTGTGATGTGTGTGCCTGGAGCTTCAGAGTACAACTATGACCTACTGGCTTCTGAACGCATCAACTCTTCAGTTCGCTGCTCCTCAGACTCCGGGCAGAGGACGAGGGCTGGTCTCTGGATGCTGCTCGCCTGTCCCAGGGTGCACTGGTGGCTCCTTGAAAGAATTCTTGAGACATCTGTCTGCAGTAAGAAAGTGCATGAAGATGGGAGAATCAGAGGGAGAGAAAGCACATTATTTTCTATTCGCAGACTCCAGTCTCCCTCAAACTTTGTAATGCTCTCTCCCACACATATTTTATTTTTGTTTGTTTGCTTAAGACTTTTTAATTGAAAGTAATTATGCAAATATAGTTAATTAAAAACTGTTGATTTTTCACAAATTTAGTTCATTATTTTTATTTTTGTGGTTTAAATCATAGGAAAATTGCCAATTCTTGTGGTGAGTTTCATCATTCACTAGTATTCATCACTAAATTTTGGCAAGGATTTTCCTAGATTTTGTTGTCAGAAAAATACATCGCTAATGCCACATATCGGAAGTGATGTGATGCACATATATATATAGAGCACAAAAAGCAACAAATAAAGAGCAGATTAATCTCCATGTGCTTTATCACTAACTATTCAACACAGCTCAGGCTTCATGCTGGAGAATGTCATCAAGTAAGAAAGCTATTTCTGAGACAAGCGAGCTGTGTGATGTGTGTGTGTGTGTGTGTGTGTGTGTGTGGTGACACAGTTGCAGACAGAACTTGGAATACTCAATTATCACATTAGCACATCCAGGGAGAAGCCGAAAGGCTACAGACACATGCCTGTGCACAAACACACATACACACATTTACGTGCATACACACAAACACGCAGGCACACGCGCACATGCAACACCACCCCCACATATCTGTGGAACTGCAGGCCCCCTGGTGAGAAGCTCAAACACACCAAAAATTAAAAGTTACATTACTTATTATGTTTTAA
>JAPQRN010000340.1:5671-18396 GCA_037367275.1 Coranthus polyacanthus | reverse complement strand
TGTTGGGGTGAGATGAGGAGTGTGATTTAAATTTTAAATCCTTTGTTAAAGGTCCAGATTGATGGGGATTTAGAAGGATCTAATTGCAGAAATGTTTTCATTAGTTTATAATGAATATGAGTCATTTATATCTACAGAGGGAGTGGGTCAACTTTCAGACTCCACCATGTTGCACCATGATGTTTCTACAGTAGCTCTGAACAGACTTCTTCTTCTTTCCAATGTTAAGGTGCATTGCTGTTACCTACAATGTGTGAGTGTGGACCAGAGTTAATACCTCCTTAATGAACTATCCCCCTGCCCCACTGACAGCAGAGGAGTCGAATAGTTCCTCAAGTATTTCACTGGAATACATCAAATGGTTTTCTAGTTCTGCTCCAGATACGAAATGATGGCAGATATGAAGGACGACAGAATGCTGACGGATGGACGTGCAGGTAAAAAGCTCCGAATGCACAAAACAAACACTCATTCTGATTTCCATATTTTTTGTGGCCACCATTGGGGAGAGTGAGGGGATTCAGTTGGTTGCAATCTGCAACTTCACCACTAGATGCCACTAAATATAACACAACAAACCTTTAACCCTATAAAACTGGATGTGTTGTCACCGACACACACAACCAAGTGTCAGATTGTTTTATTTATGTGTATTTTATTGTTTTTTCTCTTTTCCCTCTAGTTACGGCACAGAGTGATGGTCAATAACTCTAAGAAATTGAAAGACAATTTACATTTGAAGATAGTATAATTGTATAAAAAATTTCCTGTCAAAATAACAGAATGTAAAGAGACATTTCAGACCAGAAATTCTCAGAAAATCTGCAGAAGAGACTGTGAGCGCTACCATCCACTGCTGTTATGTGAGTATGACGAGTTGGGTCATTGAGATAAGTGGTACGTGCATATTAGAGGTTGCTTTGTATTTCCTGTCCTTCAATGTCAGATTCGTCATTACCTTGGTGGGAAATAAATGTTTAATTCTGAGTCTCTATTTAACTCGGTATTAAAAAGGTGTCACAGGTTTTCTCAGCTGCTCACGGTGAAGGTTTGTAGGACATGAACGTAGCATTAGCCTGATTCTTGCCTCAGCAGCTTTGCTGTGCAGGTTCCTACACACAAAAACTTCCAAAGTGTCAACTCCCAGGCTCACTGTCAACACATCTGACCTTTTTCCCCTCGCTAAGGGCCACTCTGAGGTGCATCATCAATCCCATTTACATTCTTTGATTCATTTTTCAATGTGTATAGCAGCTTCTGGTAGAAAAACGCACAAACTGAACAATGTAAGGTGACCTCTGGATTATTATAAGGGTCAGTCCATGTGAAACCCTTGTCATACATGAGCAATATGCATTTGAAATATAGGTGTGAAATTATTTCATTTTTAATGACTCAAACATCAGGACATTTTATTTCTTTTAGAAAAATATGCATTCACCACAATAACAGTGTTACAACATGAGAAATAAATATGTCAATGCTTCAATATGGAGATACACCAGGTTTACAGCAAGTTTTCAGCAAGCTATGGTTTCGCAAATATGGAACTGTGGATCTTCTTTTACATAAGTTAAAGACAGTTTGTACCTTAGAACAACTATTTTCTGAAATCTGGTGATTTGAGGTGTTTTTTTAAATTAATGCATGAAAGGGTTAAATAATTCAAAATCTATACTGAATATAAATGTTATTATTTGGCATCAACATATGTGTCCGCAAAACAACTTATGATTGGTTTAATAAAAGTTACCATTTCAGTGTTAAATGTAACTCTCCACTGTAACGGATGTGACGAGTCAGTGATTATATCTTGGTCACTTAGATTTAAATTTCAATCATCAAAACAGAATCACAAATGGATCAAAGTAATCCCTACACATAAACACACATTATTTATTACTATTTATTTCTATGTACAACGCTTTGGTAAACACTTGTTTTTTAAAAAAATGTGCTTTACAAATAAAGTTGGATTGGATAAATAGATGGTCCAGAGGCTTTTCTCTACCACCATCCGCCATTTTGGATTCATGATGCAATATTTCAAGGTCGCAAACATGAGTAAATACACTGATGATACAGCAGTACAGGGAAGGGTTTAGTCGTCCCCTGCTGATTTGGAATTACTGCAGATATTGTGGGTTTAATTGAAGTTTGAACAACTGTACAGTGTAACAGACGTCATGCATGAAAGAGTTAAACAGCATTTGCACAGAAATGATTCTGTCCCAGGCTTTTTGATCCATAGAAGCAACCTCAAATAATACACAGTTGGAACAGTGTGGTAAATGCAAAGTAAAAAAGAAAGCAGTGATGTTAAAATGTACTTCGACTTGTAGACGGTATGAACATATTTCATTATTTTGTCTGGTCAACTTCATTTCATTTGTAAATATTCATCCATTCCTCACAGTCAGGCTGTAATACATTCAAGAAAAAGTTGGAACAGGAGCAATTGAGGACTAATAATGAGTTAAAATAATGAAATAACAATGTAATTGTAATCATGATTTACTACAAATGTATGAGAAAATTATTGAAATGTTTAAAACCAGTGTCGTGTTAATACTGTCTACAATGACATGCAAGTTAAAGTCAATTTTAATATCACAAAGGAATTGTTTATTTTGCAATTTTCCATACCGTCACATTTGGGGTTGTGGTATTATAATTAACAATGACTATACCACTGACATGTATTCATCAGTATGAAAAGAAAAATAAATACACATTCATGAGGAGGGGTGTCCTCTCTATCTTGGCGTGTATTTAAGTGGTGAAGTTACCCCTGACTCGTTAATACCCTCAGATTAGCATATTGATGACAGTCAGGAGAGGATTGCACATGCCACCAGCCCAGACTGCTGCACAGGAGACGACGGCAGCCGGATACCTTGGACATGCTTCTGACTCTGTGTATGTGTGTGAGAGACAGAGCGGCTGGAACCTGTTGTGTTAATTTGTGTGGCTGCACTAGCGTGTGACTCCATGTAGTACACACTATCACATTGAGAGGCATGGGGGTAGTTGTGCGTTTTATGGAAATTGCCTTCATGCCAGGATGCCAAGTTGATCTCAGGCACAACATGCCACTGAGGCTCTGTGGAAATGCAATCAGTCAGCTCCGACAGGGGTCCACCAATTCATTTGAAACTGCAAATCTCAAAATTGGCCAGAGGAAATTGGGTAAGACTGAGCTGGTCAAAAGCATCGGCACTGATTTGCCTCTCAAAAAAAATAATAAAAAAATCCAAAAATAAGTATATATTAAAGGAAAAAAAAGGTCAGACCACTGTAACAATAAGAAGCAACAAAATAAAATAAAACATGCACGCCTTAAAACTGCAGGACTGTGCTCAAAGACAAGATGGAGAAGAAAATGTCTGACAATTTATACGAGAGAGCTCGGTTTCAGGAGAGTAGAGTGCCGAGTGTTATCCTGCTGCTTTGAGAGCAACATTAAAGTGAAAATAACTGGTTTGATGCAACGACAACAACACCAGTTTTTGAGTCAAATTTAGGCTTTTCAGTGTCAATGTAGCCAAACAGCCAGATGCAATATTTTACACAGGAATTAGTGCAGAGCTGAAAGAGAGAGAACATTTTGGACAAGTACTCATCTCATCAGGCCACTGTTTGTTTGGCTGAGCATTAAATACATGAGCCAGTTGTTCGTCTTCTGTTGTATTTAGGACAGACAGGACACTGAAAAGCATGTTCTTGGCCTCTACTGATCAATACATATCTCCTTAAAAAACATCAGCAAATGTTGAGTTAAGTTTGGTTTCTTTTTCAAGTTGCTGAACTGCTTGAAAAACAAGTTGCTAACTGCAAATACAAAACTATGTGTTTCATTTTCTAAGTAAAGCACAGCAGTTCCTGAATATTTTTCATGTCCACTTTGATACAAAGGGTGACTTTTTATATCACCAATTCATTTAGACTGTAAATATGTTTATTTCTGCTGTAAAGGTGGGTATTTTAACATGGGGGTCAATGGGGATTGACATTAGACTGTACATAAGGAGTGGATGGAGGAACCGTGACATCACCCATTGGTTTTTGGACTGTGCTTTGAAACCAGGAGTTTGCGTTTTGGCTGTTGCCATGTTGGTTTTTTTGGAGCCAGAGCTAATACTAAATGCTAGCTTACTGACTTGGTAAAATGGTAAACTTCAAACATTTGTGTAAATTATTAACCACAACTACAGTCGAGCGGTCTGTAAGGAAAACAATATGTTTAATTCAATAAACAGAAGCTCCAAAAGTCTGATTTGGCAGGGGAGTGAACTGTCATTCACATCTGTCAATCAAAGTCTTCAAATCTTATTAAGGGAATAATTTCAAGATGGACCACAACACATAGTAGAGGGTCCACATAAAACAAATGAGACCAGAATGACTCCTGGAACCAAAATATTATTGACTTGGTGTTTTTAGAGAGAGGTTCAGTGTAAGTCTATGGGAGCCAGGCGTTTTTGGAGCAGCCTGGCTCCAAGTGGCCATCAGCAGTATTACACTTCAACATACTTCTGCATGGCTTCATTTTCAGTTTGGGTTGACTCACTTTTGGAGAAAACCTTAACTGACTCTTCAAGGAACTGCAGGTTTTAGCACTTAAGTGGTTGCTTTATTTTTCTTCAGAGGTTCCTGCTTGGTTAAATTAGTCACTAGTTAAATTGAAAACAGTTTTCACGGGGGCTTGAGAATGTACTGTACATGCCTGCTCCATGCAAGATTGTGATGGCTACCTATGAATTCTGGTAGTATGTAAATTAATACATGCGATGATGTGAAATGCTGGCTACATGTACTGACAATACTGCTGACTCATGGTAGAAGATGAGTGCCTTGATTGTCATGGGACCTGCTGATGGAAACAGCTCATCTGTTCGCAGTGAAATGTGGTCTTGGTGCAGATTGGAAGGATTAGCACTGCTATAGCACCTGTAGCTTTGCTTTATGGAGGCTCACACTGACTGTACCACGGTTCCATTCCCAGCCTCATTCACATCTGTTAGAACAAACTGCACTCCTGCTGGGAGACATGGAGGCAGACAGGGAGCACTGCAGATGGTCGGTAGGTTTTATCTCGACATCAGCACCACAAACCGATATTCTGCATATTTTGCTTTTCCATGTAAAACTTCTCTGAATTAGCAGCAGTAGATGAAATACTTGTAAATAGCTTTACATTAGTTTAAAGACAGTTAAAAGATTTTTAAAGTCATCACACGTTGTAGAATTGTCACAACTTAATGAGAAATGCCAAAAAAAGTCTGACTCAGTCTTTTTGTTATACAGTGATGGCTTAAATGAACAATGGTCAAACTCATTTTCATTCTTGGTTTCCTTTACCAGCCTGACAATAGCCTAACCTGACAGATAAGAGTGTCTTCTTTAGACCTTAAAAACTTAAAAAATCTGAATCTTAAAATTGTGAACCTAATTTGTACAGACAGATTCACATATTCAACAAGTCAGACATGTATTTAAGATAATAGACATGAGCCTATGTGCTGCCTGTGTAGATGACTGAGCTGATTAACATCCATAACACTCATACATAAGAATAAGCTCAATCAGATGCATCCACTATTCTTGCATCATAATGTGTTCATGCGGTTTCCTCAATTTGCAGCAAAATGTGCCTTGCGAGGTCTTGTTCTTTGACCACCAAAATCTAATAACTTCATCCTTGAGTCTAAGTGAGTGTTTCTTAAGGGAAAAAAATCCCTAAGACAATGCATTCATAAGAACGAACAGACACAAGGTCACAGTACCTTTGACCTTTGACCACCAAAATCATTTCAGCTCATCTTTGTGCAAATTCAACTTCTTTACTCTAGTAAAAGTACAAGCTCTGACATGTACTGAAAGAGTAAGAGTAAAAAGTATTTCTACATTACTACTGGCTGTTTCTGTGCAAAGCTACTGAAGATCAGATCATCCATGTCGGTATTAGTTCTCCCAGTCTCAGACATTTCATTAGATGGCACCTTTTTTCCATGGTAAAGTCCCCCTCTCATGTTTGTTTTGTCTTGTTACTCCTTTTACGTCACTATATCTGTCAAGTGTTACTTGTATGTCTCTATACACCAAGGGGTCGTCTGTTCTATGTGTTGGTCTTGACAATGGGAAGGCATGCTACGATGCAAAATAACTGATAACCCTCTTGAATGTATTAAAAACAAATTAGTATAAATTATACATCCATGGGGGAAACTTGCCAAGCTAACACTACCACTAACTTAGTGGAAACAATGGCCACACTGCTAACTGAAATAGTTATGTTAAACATTACCAAGCACTAGATGAAACGTCAATGTCAGACTCAGTAAATGGTGTGGAGAGCTGTCTATGTCTGCTGTGTGGACTGATTGACAGCTAGCTTGGATGCTAAGTTGTTCAGAGCTACTGTTTACTGAATAAAACATATTATTTCCTGACAGACAGCTGACAGAGGATTCTGTCATGAAATTTAACCTGTAGTTAATTACATTACCCTGTTAGCGCAACTCATCTACAGTAAATATTAGCATTAATAACATAATGTCAGTTAGTTTCCCAATTAGGCAAACTAGCACTGAGTACTGTCTTTATACATTACACAAAGTTGACATGACCATTCTCGAACACAACTATATGTGTTAACATTTATTAAGTAGCTTAAATGTTTTCAGTAAGTTAGCATTAGCTTGGTGAGTTTCAGACTCACTCTTCCCCAGCTCCAAACTCTTTGTCCAAATATTGTCACCTCTGTTTCCAAAAAAACGAAGATGGCGACAGCCTAAATGTCAAACTAAAGGCTTCAAATGGCAATGAGTGATGTCAGGGAGGCTTTGTCCACTTTTTATATGCAGTTTATGGTTTTCACTCCCAGCTGCTATTGAAGAGCAGTAATGTGACATAGTAAGAAAATACATAACATTAGATGAAGAATATTGCATATTTTTATTCCAAGAAATATAACACCTTCACTCAAGGTTTTGACGGCCTTAAGAGTTCAACACTGAAATAGAAGTGTATCTGTGTATCCATCAGGTGCATGTGAGATGGATCACTGAAAACACAGCTGAAATGTTTTGAATGATGACAGTGTAAGTACTAAAGTCCCTGTATAGTTCAGTTGAAACTAACAAGAAGCTTCTGCTGTGTGAGTTTGACAAACAAATTGGCATCATTAAAAGTCAGTCTCTTTAGTACTTTAGTGTTTTCTCGCTGAGCCACAACAGAGGGAAAGTTCCACAAATTTGGTAGAAACAAAATAATAACTTGGTGCGTCATACTCAGACAACTGAAGCCTCATATTAACATCAGCTGAACTGAAGGTTTTGGGAGTATTGAGTAAAATGTTGTTATAGCTCAATGCAGTTCTAAAAGAAAACTTTGTTGTGAAATAAAAATTGTGGTGATCCAGCTACATTGATTGGGGGCACTTGCGCATTCAAATCATCACGGGGCACCAGCCTCTGTGACCTCCTCTTCATCACCGGTTGCATCCTCGGCCCTTGGAAACGCACAGCCATCCTGGACACTGGCTCACCTTGATAAATGAAAACGTGTGGTCAGGAGTGAATGGTTAGAAGCTTTGGGGACATGGTTCCTTTTACCTACCAAATGGAAAAGGAAGAGAGCCATTAGGTTGGAGTGAACTGACCCTCACGATTCAGAATCAAGTGGTAATGTTACCTTGACTTCATTTTTTTCTCCGTCCTCCAGTTTGATGTCTCTGAGAACAGGTATTGGTTTAAGACAGGAAACAACAGTATCAGTTCTTAAGAGAACCCGGCCTCCATACCTGACCTTCCACAGCTGGTTTTCTTTTCTGCAGTGGCTCCAGCAGACCTGGTTCCTTCCTCCTCTGTGCCCTGACTTCTGGAAACTGCCACCTACAATGCTCATCTGGAAGAGTTTGAGGGAAAAAATAGCTGTTAGGCCAATGGCAAAATAATGCAGATGTGTGTACAGACACTCTGAGATGCACACACATTTTTTCTCACACATGAGGTACCAAGCAGACAGAAACCTTACCTGGTACCTAAAAAACAAGACCTGAAGCCAAGGTTTTGCATGGATTTTTGAAAACTAAATGCAGCTACATACACCAACTCATATCCCATACCAAATATCCAGGAAACACTGGAATCCTTGGCTGGAGCAAAGATATTCACAACCACCGACCATAGTAATGGCTATTAGCAAGGCCAAATGGATTGGGACAGCCGTGGAAAAAACGCCTTTATCTGTTCCTGGCCTCAACCAGCTTAAGGTAATGCCATTTAGGCTGAAAAATGCACCTGCCACTTTTCAGTGGTTGATGGAACTCGTCTTAAGGGTGCGTAAGAAGAACTGTTTTGTCTATTTAGATGACATTGTCATCTATTCTGCAACAGTTGAACAAATATAATTACAACACACAGGCTGTGTTTGATAAGCTGCAGGAGGTGGACATGATAGTCTATATGAAGCCAGTTTTTCTTAACTTCGTTGCAATTTCTGGGGCACATTGTCTACTCTGCTGGGGTAGAGGTGGTGATTTCCCAGTTCCTAAAACAACAAATGAAAAAACTTCAACAATTCCTGGGGACGATTCTGTTTTGTACCTGGATTCTCCAAGCTCACTGAAAAGAAAAGGAGCTAAATTTAAGTGGACTCCCCAGTGCCAAGCAGCTTTTGAGGCCTATCTACTCTCACCACCCTTCTCTGGTCATCCTGATTTCACCTTTCATTGTATACACTGATGCCAGCGATGTGGGGTTGAGTACTGTCCTGGTTCAGCAAACTGGACTGGGTGCTGAACAGGTCCTCACCTTCGCCAGCCACACCTGCCACATCAGGCAGAAAAAAACTATCACTGAGAAGGAATGTCTGGGCATGAGAGAAGTGGACATATTACCTAGAAGGCAGACATTTTACTGTGGTAACTGACCACTCTTGTATGGGTACTTAAAACCCAGAAGCCCAGCACCCATCTAATCTGGTGGGTGAATATCGCACAGGAAAATATAATACAATGCCAGATGGACTCTCCAGAGCACCAGTATCCACTGGGTATTGTAACGATCATAATACTGATTACCAATCTGCAAGTGCTTCTGTGGAACCCCCTGTCACTTGTGCTGCTATGCTGTGGTCAAAGCAGGACACCTCTAGACCTCTGCAGGTAACTGATGAGGACATCTGGAGCAGCAGGATTCAGATATCCAAAGCCTAGATGACAAAAATCATGGAGACAGGAGAAGTAACTTCTATGCACACCTTGTTTTCACTAAAACGTCACTTCAACCTGCAAAATCAAAAGGTTGAGTCTGCAAAATAACATCTAGTGACCACCACCACACTACATGCAACGAAGGGTGAGTTTCCCAAAGACTGTTCCTCTCACTTCCAAACCAAAAACAAAAAATGAGTGGTTCAAGTTTCCAGCAATATAACAGTGTATTGGTGTAGTAGTTGACATGAAAAATGTAATGTAAAATGTTAACATGAAAACAAGCAGTATGTCTGCCAGATTGAATTTATGGAATATTAACAAAACTCATAACTCATGTAAAGCTGAAAACAAAGAAGAAACCAACTCAGGTAAATGTAAAGGCAATTCTAGCAAAGCAAAGGAAAAATGTACTTGGCAAAGCCGCTCAGGTAAAGCAAGAACAAAAAACCAATGCTGCACAGCAGCCGCCTGGCAAAATGTGAAAAGAAAAAATATACATTACATTATATTGGTTTAATTTAACCTGTTCAGTAACAGAAAGAAACACTGCTTAAGGATCAGGTCTTTAATAATAACAGGGGGCTACGAAACATGCAAAGTGAGTCATGACAGTTCAGGACATCTCTGTATGATCAAGAAAACTACATTGGGTGTTTTCACGCCTACCTCATTTGGTCTGGATTTTCAGATTTTTTAGTTTGATTTGAACCAAGTTTGCAGGTGTGAAACCTTTCTAGGGGTTAAACATGTATAATGTCAACATTTTATGGAATCGCCCAACGTCAAAACAATTTTGAATTAAATGCACGTTACTAGACTGTCAGAACGACAGTCACGATAGCAAGATAATGTCAACAATCGCTTTTAACATTGACAAGTATTGTTAGCTAGACAGCAACACACCAACACACTGTCACCAACTAACAAACGCATGAAACCAACAATTCAAATACTAATGTACACAAAAACATGACTGACTTTCCCACTGTCAAAACTCTTTCTCACAAAGTCTGTTTTTATGTTTTCTTCTTGTTGCATCTTTTATTTCCGTCTTGCATCTTCTACATTGTTTTCATCTCATGTCATTTTTGTCATGTCTTTTATGACTGAAACCTGACCTCTACATTTCACATGGCCTTCGTCAATATTTAGCAACTTTATGCATTTATAGGAACACTCTTCTTCTAATGTAATTTATAAAATTAGTTCACATATCATATTATTGTTATGTAGCCCTCTAAAACCCCTTTTTATTCAGGGAAGGGCCCTGAGTTCTTTTAATAACTTTATTCCAATAACAAATGATAAAGTAATGTAGGTGTATTTTCTTCTACCAATGTACACTTTTAATGTCTTGGGTCTCCTTTTTAGAACAATAATAAAACACTAGACTCAAATATATTTCAAACCCTTAGTTAAATTAAATAATGTTTTTTTTTTTCTGTGATGTCACAGTAACATTTCCTCTCAAGTGTGACACACAGTAACCAAAATTCAAGTGACCTTCAATTTAAAATGACACTTATATTCAAGTGGGCCCACACTCAGTTAAGACATACCTACGCAGACATAAAGAATCAGTAACCTCAAGAGAAGAGTCTCTGTTACAGGCCTGATTCTTGTCAATTTTCCAAACATTTGGTTAGAATGTCCGACTACTGACTTTAACTCATCTTTTCCCTCTCATCTCTAGATTTGCTTTTCTACTTACATCCCTTCAGTTCGTCTCCTCTCTCAAAGAGGGAATTTTGCTCTGTGTGATGGAAACATTAGGTCTTATTTCCTCTCGTATACAGTACAAGGCTCTATTAAGAAAAAGACATCAGCTTGTGAATACAACAACAACAACCACCACAACAAATAGATGGGAGGAGGAGGAAAAACGGAAAGAAACGGGGGGAAAACAACAGAGGCGAGACGGGTGAGGAGCATAATAATTGTGTGATTTATCCTCAGTGAACTACCACAGTCATAGCATAATTAAACATGAAAAGCTAAATTTATCGTGGTGCGCTCAGCCTCCTCATTAATTTAAAGCTGAGATGTTCAGAGAGGAGGCCTTTTCTAATCCACCCACTGTTTTCTCTTGTTGTCTTTTCCCTCCCTCTTTCCCCTCCCTCCCTCCATCCTCCTCCTCCCATTACGGAGCATTAAAATGTATATTACCCTCAGAGCTCCATCATCGTAAACCACAGGGCCTGGTGGAGAGGGGGGGGATGAATGAAATCCTCGGAGGGAGAGAGCAGGGGATAGACGGAGAATGCAAGGAAGAGCGAGAGAGTCAGTTAGGCTCATTAAGGATAAGAAAGGCTGTCATTAAGACTGAGCTTTCTCGCATCCCGTGTCCTGCATGATAGCCACCTATTTGTTGCCTAATAGCTGCAGCCACTGCAAACTCGCGAGATCCGTCTCTTATAATGAGAGGCAGCAGAGGTGACGCCTTTCCCACCCAGAATGCAGCCGCGTCATTAGCAATCTCCCCCAACATCGGCTAATTGGCTGCCGCGTACTCCCTCACCCCCTTTTTTCCATCTTGTCTTTTCCCGTTTTTTTCCAACCCACAGACAAACAAACTTGTCACCGTTTTGATTTGTTTATGTGTTCTATTTGTTATACTCGCTTCCTTAAACTGTAAATCAGGGGAGCAGCGTAGCATGGGGAGCTAATAACCCGCCTTGTACATCTGCCTTCATAAATTATGCAGCAAAAAACCCAGCGCTGCTGCTGCTTCTGCAAGCTTGTTGTCTGTCAGACAGAGGAAGGCAGCCAGCTTCTCCGGTCCTGTCAGCGCTTACCGCAAATAAAAGTTTGGGAGCAAAAAAAAGAAAAAAAGATTCACGGAGCAAAACTGGGAACCTGGACGGGGAGTGAAGGGTGGGTGGAAACTGTCAGGTTTTTTCTTTATTTTTTAAAAGAAGTTCATCCAAACTAGCAATTAAAAAACTTCTGTCTAATGAGCAAATGTGTGCACTTTGCCTTTCTCGAGTTCGTCATCGCTCGAGTCGAATCAGTCTTTTTTTTTTTTTTTGAGGCATGGAACAAAAGGAAAACAAAGCAAACCAGAAACCTGACTGGCTCTGTAATGCCAATTAGACGAGGGAGGGGAAAAAAACACAACAAAAAAAAAAAAAAGCTTTTGCTATCATTTTGTTACAAGAAAGCAGGAGAATGTGTGATATCTTTGGCTGACATTCTTGTGAGTTGGAGACCGTAGAAACAACCAAAACAAAGTAGTAGAAGTAGTAAGGTGTCAAACTTTAAAAATCTAGTTTACACATCTGCAACATATGTTCAGATGGACTTGGAACATGCAGTGGGAACCTCAAAGCTGTTGATCGACTAACAAATAAATGCAATTAAAGTTGATCATACTTTGTTTTACATATCATACACTTGGTTTGCACAAAGTGATAATTAACCATACAGCAGCACTGTAAGTTACAACCCCAAATATGTTTTCTTACAGACATAATTAAACGTTAATTACGTTAATTTTGAAATGGTA
>JAPQRN010000339.1:0-18398 GCA_037367275.1 Coranthus polyacanthus | reverse complement strand
CAGAACAGAACAGAATAGACCAGAACAGAACAGAACAGAACAGAACAGAACAGAACAGAACAGAACAGAACAGAACAAAACAGAATAGAATAGAATAGAATAGACCAGAACAGAACAGAACAGAACAGAACAGAACAGAACAGAACAGAACAGAACAGAATAGAATAGAATAGAATAGAACAGAATAGAATAGAAATTCATTCATACCCAAACATACACCCCTAAAGTTGAATTCATTCATCCATCTTTATATTGAGTCTACGTGAACACAAACATCATCATTCTTTTCTTTATTTATCGTCTCCCGACAGCGACAATTAGGTCAGAGGCAAAAGTGTCCCCAGATTATAAAGAGTTTGTTGAAGTTATGTCGATGGTGAAAATGATATTTATCACAGACAGTGTTCTTTTCATACATTTAAACGATATGATGTTAGAGATAATTGTGTTTTATTCATGTGTTGAAGATGCAGCCAGGCCTTTTTTCATGGTTTTATTTTCAGTTTCACAAAACAAAATTTGTAACTGTTAAACCACATCTCTGTGTAACCGGTTGTTACTGACTCTGCGTTGTGTTGAAGCAAAAACTCAGATGTCGATCTTTTTGGAGGCAGTCTCCATTTATTTTTAACGGCTCCTGACGAAACAGCGTAAAAACACAAAATCCTCCGGTCAGTTATTACCAGAAAACATGCCCCTACACAAATGAAATGACACAGACATGTGTTTCACTGAAAAGTAAGTGCCTCATAGCATGTTCAAGCTAGCCAATGAACTTAAAAATGTAATTAGCACAGGTCAAAATACACATTTCCCGGATTGCAAAGTCGCTTACCTCTCCCACGGGGATCGGTGACAAAAGGGGAGAGAATTGGCACAAAAACTCTACTTATAAAGGGCAGTGTTACACCTCAATGCACCCATAGGGGAACAACCTGAAACTAAAGTTCCACATACTGAGCCGGAGGCTTAAGCAGTCAGGTATCAACCCAAAACAAACACAAATAAAACAAACTTACAGATACAGTTTTTGTGCAATTATAACAACAATACAATTTATATATACACATTGCTACTGTACGATTGACCCTGTTACATCTGCACACACTGATGATATGTATGTATTTATACATAATATTTGACACAGTAGTAAAATGTGAGTATTTCAATATAAATGTAATTACAGGATTATTATGGATTAACTTTAGTGCTTGTAATGAAGTAAATGTTGTTTTTTTCCCTGGTAGAGATCTGTACAATACATTTATTACACAGCTCGAGGATTCATTAAACACTTTAATTGACCCAGTGTTGGCAATAAAATCTATACACAGCAATAACAATAGCATGATGTTAATAGTTTCTTCATATCTCACCGGTTCAGCTCTACATGTTGAATATAAAGGTTTAGGACACATACATACGTCACATTCAGGTCATTTACACACAAGTAAACCACATGTTTCTGAACCTGTACAGTCCTCGAGGTGCACAACAATGAGGGCAATTTTAGCACATAGCACATTTCCCAGAATTCTGAGAAACGCGTGCAGGTGTGAAAGAGGTTTTTGCCGACCTCTAACCCCTCCTTGTTCCCTTTCGGCTCATTACTGCCCACAGTCACAGCAGAAGTACTCTGCTGTTTCCACAAAGCAGATTTATTAACAACAATGGAGCCGGTGCACGTGAACACACATATATGTGCACATGGACACGCACTCCCACAGTGTCTGACATGAGGAGGACATACACTCAAACATCAGGTTCATGTGCTGCATTCAAGCTCTCTGAGGTCACGTCAAGGACGTCAAATAATGTTTATTTCCAAGAATCGATGCAATGGACGTGAAATATGTTGTTTTACACAGAAACAGACAGTGATAAAAGACAAGCAGAGAAGACAGTTTACCTTTTGTACAAAACATCAGATCAACAGAGTGAAGTCAAAGTCAGTTTTATTGTCAGTTTCAGCATATGTAACAGACAAACAGAGGAAATGGAAAAAATAGATAAAGAAAAGTGCATAAAAGATCAAATAAGGACTAAGAGACTAGAAGAGTGTTATCAGAATAAAATAAGACTTTAAAAGAACCATAGGACATAAAATATGAACATACACTGTAACAGCAGCAGAATCAGGGTAAAATAGAGAAAAATAAAAACAGCAGCATTGTTTGTAAAAGTTTTCTGTAACAGCAGGTAAACACAACTATGAGCAGCATTTTGTGAAGTGGCTTTTGTATTCAGTTTGTTGTGTGTGAGTTCTGATGGAGGTGGAAGGGGGTGCAGACTTATGGGGGCCAGAGCGGGTAGAGTTCAGCTTCCTGACATCCTGGTGGATGAAACTGTTGGCGAATCCGGTGGAGCCGGTGCAGAGGCTCTGGGACCTTCTGGAGGGTGTCAGGTGTGGCTTCTCTTTGGTCTTGTTGATCTTCAGAAGGAAGTTGTCATCTCTGCGCCACGTGGCCAGATGCCTAACCTCCTTTCTGTAGTCTGTCTCATCGGCGCTGGAGATGAGACCCACCACGGTCGTATCATCCGTGAACTTCACCATGTGGTTGGTGCTGAAGTTGTGCAGTCGTTGGTCAGGAGGATGAAGAGCAGGGGACTGAGACCACAGCCTCGGGGGGCCCTGTGCTCAGGGTGAAGGTGGTCTAGATGTTGTAGCCTCTCACTGAGGAAGTCGAGCAGCCAATTAAAGTACATAGAGCGGTGTTGAGCCCCAGCTGGTCGGGTTTCCAGATGAGTTGATGATGTTGAATCCTAAACTGAAGACTATGAACAGTGTCCAGGTGAGCAGAGAGCGTCCAACATATTTCAACTTCATTTGTAAATATTCATCCTTTCATTGCATTCAGGCTGAAACACATTCAAGAAAAAGTTGGAAAAGGAAGCAATTTAGGACAAATAATGAGTTAATAATAATGAATGAATAATGAAATAACAATGTGATTTGAAACAGGTGATTGTCATCATGATTTGGTCCAAACGCAGCATCAGGAAAGATCTAGACCTTTAGGAGTAAAGATGGACCAGGATCGATAGTTTAAGACCAAAGTTACGCATCAAACATGGTGAGTGTGTTTTGTATTAATGTGTTGCTTCTTATGAAGTAAGGTTCATAGATGTGTGTGAATAACATTTGATGAGACATCAAGCAGCTTCAATTATTTCGTCTCCTCAGGTGTTGTCCTCATTATCCACCTGTGTGAGCCCGAGTGTGTGTTTAAATGAGAGACAAGTTAACAACCTCGTTGCTGTTCCACAAGAGAGACGGCTTTAAATTCAACATGAGACTTTTGATGTATTTCTGATCCCATACTGGGCCCGGTTTTGTCTCCTTATTGTTTGTTTCCTGTGAGGAGCAGTTTTACTGTCAGGTTAATGTATTGATTGCACGATTCAAAGGCCACTACGAGCCTCTAAACAAGTCAAGGAGAACTTTATTTGTCCCCAGAGGGAAATAACTCAAGACAAAGCACAAGAGAAAAAGCACACAAATCAACCACAACAATACAATAATATAAAAATATCATATTATATCATCATAAAAAGAGGCAAAGCACTGCATGTCAAAGCAGAAGCACAGTCTGTACTTTCTACTCCTTACATTTTCAAAACAGGCTTAAGTTTTAATGCATTTGAGGTGAATTATCCATTATTTTAATTTTGCATTTTTGTGCATCTGATTTGAACCTAAATGGATGAAACAATAACACATAGAAAAGACGATGGTGAATCCATCAAGAATTTCACACACAACAAACGAAACAAGACGAAAACAACGTTAAAAAAAAAAAAATGACTTAAGACTTATTTTGTTAATTTTTAGAATTTTGAGGTAATGTTGTTAAAGTCAGTGCAGGCGACGATGAAAACAACAAAGAAAAGGACATAAAAGACACAAGATGAAAAATAAAGACAGAAATTACGTAAAAGATGAAACAAGACAAAAAAAGACAAAACAGAAATAATCTTCACATTACGTGTCAAAAACCAAAGTACAATGAAAAGATTTTCATTGGTTTCACTGAAGAACTGTTTGACAAATTTAGATTTTTATGGCAGAAACCTTGATTTTCTTGTATTTTAGCAAACGTGGTTTGCGTCAGAAGGAGTGGAGGTTCTTCTTCATCAGACTGAGTTAAATTCACTGAAGATGCCTCATATACGGAGCCTTTCTCATCTGAACTGAATGACTCCAGCTCCTTCTCAGGGTTTTCCTGCATATTAATGCAGCCGTGATGACGAACTGTGACGATATCTGTGACTCACAGCAGTAATTACAACATATCCACTGAGTGTCTTTAGAGACGTGGATCTGATGACTGGAGACTCAGACCCATTCAGACGCTGACAGGAAAATTGTTTAAAGCTGTTTGTTAAACTAACAACCGCTGCTGTTTCATTGTCTGGAGACAAGAGCCTGATTGAGAATTTAAATTCATAAATGCACCTGGTTTCACTGAGGAAAACAGAAAACAACTGTGGATCATTTCTAGATATACTTCTTCTGTGTTTATGAAACTTGTTAAGTTTTAAGAACGTGGCCATCGGTTGTTCATCACGTCTTATGATGGGACAGTTCCAGTGTTGTCCTTCTAATCCAGATCCACCTTCATCTTGAGACTTTTTGAAGGTCCAGGTCTTGTCTCGGTCTCCGACAAAGAGGACTCTGGCTTTTTAATGGTCCCTGACAACAGGACTCATTTCAGCCCATAGACCACATCAGTCTGGAATATCTGAAAGCCTTGTTTCCCATAATGCCCTTGTTGTGGGTCCAGTCTCCGTCTGGACTCCATGTTACTGAAACCTCTCCTGAAGTTCAGTCATGAAGTAGTTATAGTATCTTTATTCCTTCCACCTCTGCTCAACACTCTTCAGTAATAAGACAATTCAAAGTACTTTGTTCACAGCATCAAGACGCAATAAGAGGAAAATGGAAAAGAAACACACAACAGGGTTAAAATGTCAGTGTGTAATGTGTTTAATGTCAGCTCTCATACTCTGTCATAGTTCTACATATTATTTATGGAAAAAGGACTTGAACCTTGATTTGATTGATATCAAATCTGTTAATAACTTTTTAAAAGAAATGCTTTGTTTCTACGTTTTTCTCTGAGCTGTTGTAAAAGACATGGTACCATGTTATCATCTCCTCGTGGATATATATTAGATGTATATTACATGTATATTATATATATATATATATTTGTATATATAGACATATATGTGTCGGATCAGGTGTGTCTGCCTTCAGGGCATCAGCTGCCTTCTTTCCTCCCTTTGTCACAACTGGCTCAGAAGCAGGTCTTTAAAAACACCTTGAAGTTTCCAAACTGACCCTTGTCTCCTTCATCCTCCAGATGATGCCTCATCCTCGTCCTCATCTTCATCCTCGTCTTCATCCTCGTCCTCCGACCACATCTGAGGTATTTGTACTTTGAGTATTTCCAGTATTTTCCTTAGTTTTCTCCTTCTATTCCATTACGTCTCAGAGTAAATACTGTCTTTTTTACTCCATTTGTCTGAGCTTTGTTTTTCATCGTCTTTGTGTCCAGTGAAAACCATGTATCTCCACATGTGTTGATTTTAAATTGTTCTGTGTGAGTTGAGTTTCAAAACCTCCTCCTACTTCATCTAAATAAACTCCTTCAAACCCTCTTGGATTCTATGTAAAATGCATCGTCATGAAGCTGAAAACAGGCCTGTTTTTCAAACTGAGTTCATGACAAGTTGACTTTTACAGATACGTGGTTCTCACACAACGCTACAAACATGATGATCTGATAAAATATGAAGCACTGATTAAAATACCAACAGTTTATAAAGTCGTTCAAATGAATCTTAAACATGTACAGCAGTAAAATGAATGAAAACATCAGATATAAAAGTAAGACACTGACTTTCATACTTTAAGTTTAACTGATAAAACGTACATACTTTTACTGAACTTTTATGATATCATTATTTTTACTGAAGCGTCTGAACTCCTCTTCCATCCGTTTGTCTGGAACTTACATCCCAACCTTGCCTGTGTTTCATGTTCTGTCCTCAGGTCGTCCAGCCTGAAGTCCTGCTCATTTTACATTGATTTCATGTCCCTAAAGACAAATCTAGCATGAACACCACAAATTACGGGCCTGGTGGTTCAGACCACGTCTGTCAGAGATGGAGACGCTGGTCATGAAGGTGTACTGTTGTTTTTCCTCCTCGTCCTCCTCTGTGAACTCAACACACTAACACCTTCGATGTCTGACACCAGCGCTTCAGTGTGTGTGTGTTCAGTGTGTGTGTGTCCGTATGAATGACAGCGATGGAAAGAGTGATTGACAGCTGCTTGGAGAGGACGGGCAGCTCCACAGCTGGGTCTAAACACAGGAACCAGCTTCACACACCATCAACATGTGTGGGATGTGGGAGATGCAAACACACACACATACATAGCATGTTGAAATCATACTGAACCACATGTTAAAACAAGTCATCTTTCTGGTTCCATCTTTTCATACCTGTTGTGTTTTTTGTCTCATATTCTATGTGCACAGTTGGTTAAACAGACAAAAAAAGAAAAGAAAAAACTTTCTAGTAGGACACTTGTAGACAGCAAGCCTGGTCCCAAGTCATTGTATAGTCTCAATACTCCACGACCAACTGGAAACAACCTGAAACACGTCAAGACACGTTTATCAATGCCTTAGAATGAGCAAAAACTCATATCAGAACCTTTACAAAATTACCATTTTCAGAGCACAGTCTGGACACCGTGGACGACCATCTGAAAGCCTAGAAGAACACTTCAGGAAGCAATTATTAATGCCTGAGCTAAAACCCTTTAGACTTACCACTCCACCTCTAGCTGCTTCTCCACATAGTGTAGACTTAACTACTTTAAAACCACAAACAAAAACAGAACCTGATCAGTGACAGAAAGAACAGGGTTGGGAGGTAAAAGTGTCAGGATGTTTCCCCATTTTTGACAAATAATCCAAAGTAATGAAGTGCATAAGTGGAGGACAACATGTGATTAAATGTTTAAAAGCAGAGTTTAACGTGAACCTGACCTGGACAGAAGGGGCGGAGCTAAGAAGAGGATAAATGAAACACACCTGGGAAGGAGAGAACATACCAAACACAACATGGAGGACAGAGGAAATGAATGAGAACTGAAAGAAAAGCAGAAAAAAAAGTTATAGATGAGGCAAAGTAGTCGAAGGCCATTCCTCATCCTGAAGCAATGATCTGATCTCTGGAGTTGTGTGGACGTCTTACCTCAGACCTGCATGGATTCTGTGATTTCTTCTTACCTGCATGAAGCTAAGTTGCACCTCCTCTGAAGTCCTCCAGGCTTTTTCTTCTTCTTTTCTTCTTCTTCTTCTACCTCTTCTTCTTCTCCTCCTCTTCCCCTCTTTTCTTCTTCTTCTCCTCTTCTACTTCTCTTCTTCTCTTCTCATTCTCTTCTCTTCTACCTCTTCTTCTTCTTCTCTTCTATCTCTTCTTTTCTTCTTCTCTTCTATCTCTTCTTTTCTTCTTCTCCTCTCCTACCTCTTTTCTTCTTCTTCTTCTCCTCTTCTCTTCTTTTCTTCTTCTTGTCTTCTACCTCTTCTGTTCTTCTCTTCTCTTCTATCTCTTCTTCTACTTCTCTTCTTCTCTTCTCCTCCTCTTCTCTTCTACCTCTTCTTCTTCTTCTACCTCTTCTTCTCTTCTATCTCTTCTTTTCTTCTTCTCTTCTCTCTTCTTTTCTTCTTCTCCTCTCCTACCTCTTTTCTTCTTCTTCTCTTCTCCTCCCTCTTCTTCTACTTCTCTTCAACCTCTTCTTCTTCTCTTTTTCTTCTCCCCTTCTTCTACTTCTCTTCTCCTCTCCTACCTCTTCTTTTCTTCTTCTACATCTTCTCTTCTTTTCTTTTTCTTCTCCTGTTCTATTTCTCTTCTTCTCTCTTTTCCTCGTTTATGCTGTAGTTTTTTTCATAGTGTCCGGTTATTTTATTATGATTATTATTAGATATGTATGTAATTTTTAGAGACAGGCAACGTCTGGCCCCTGATTTCAATTTGATTTTGAATCTTCAGCACAGTTATGCTACAACGTGACGTCAAGCCAAGAATGTTTTATTATCATTTTCAAATATGTTTACATACAGGCTGCATTTCAAAAGGGACTAAAATAAATAACCGACAGCAGATAATATGCAATATATAAACATACAACATCAGCTACAAAAAGTTTGAGAGTAGGAAAAGTTTTGCAAATGAAAATATATCAGGCTGAGTAAAAATCATTTCTAGTAAAAGATCCTGCCTCGGTGTGAGAATAACGGATCTCCATGACGACGGCCTCGAGGCATCAGAAACTAGAGCAGTGTGTGTGTAAGAGTGTGTCATCTCCATAACACACATCCACATCAAACACACACGTTATCAGGTAACGTCAGGATCCGGTCCAGAGTCGGTGACGGGGTCAGATAAGACCTGCTTCTGTTGTAATGACACACATTTATCTCACTGCCTCCAACTCTCACTTTGTGTTTCTGTTTCACGTCGTTACATGTAAGTGTTCAGCAAATCTCCGACATCCAGACCTCGTCCTGTCTTTATCTCATCACCGTCTGTCCTGAACTTTGTGACCTCTCGTCGTGTCATGAACGCATCCACGTGTCGAGGAACTAGATGATTATTCCAGCGTTGCTCGTTTCTGCTGCTTTAGGTCAGTCATGAAGAAAAGCAAAATGACAAAATGAGCAAGAAAAACACATCATTACATTGTAATTGAAGTAGAAGAAATGAAGCTGAGTGAGGTTTCTGTTCTTCAAAGTTATTCAGAATGTTTAGTCAGGATCAGAAGGATGTAGAAAATATAGCTCTCAGTATAGTATGTAGTGTGTGAACTATGTCATTTGTTTATTTTAATTCTTTTAAAATTTCAGACAAACTCATGAATCAAACTGTTCATTATGATGAACTGACCTTTCATCTGTAAATTTCCTGTCACTGTTCTCCAGACAAACTCACATAAATAAAGTGACTCGTATTATCAACATAAACTCAAATTACCCACGATGACACTCATCTGGAAACACAAAGACAAGAACATCTTTTATTCATATTTTCTTTACAATAATGAAATACAACACAATGAAAGACTACGTCTTAATAAAAATCTCTCACAGAAAAAAGACAGTAAAACATTGATACAAAAATAAACTTTCTGAATGTAATGAGTAAAAGCAAAGACGTGTTCGGGTACATTCAATATTCATCAACACACACTATGTACAACACACACAGAGCAGGGTTTAAACCATAAAACCAAGTATAAAACACAGTAAAACTGATCAACGGGAGAACTGACTGTTTACATGGTTTCAAAGACGCAGTGGAAGAGTTTGCGAAAAACACGTTACACCAACAGCTTCAAGAAGCAAAACTCAAGTTTTCATTTAACATTTCTTTTGTGTTTATTAGATTCTGGTAAAACTAAATCAGTGCTTTAGGGTAAATTGTAACATACATTTCTTTTAGAGATTAATTAAACAGTAACGATCAAGACAAACATCGATGATGTGACTTTGTTATATTTATCAGGACGTTTAACTGTTACAAAGTTAAAGAAGCTCAACATCAACTGTACAGTTAAACAGAACACATTCACTTTGAAATACACTAAATACTGCACAACACGTCTTCTACGTGAGGCTTGAAGATTAACACCATTTAAAATGGAGATGGAGGCTGTGAAAATGACTCCGTGTTAAGAAACAACCTGATACAAACATTAACAGAAACACTGTCGTCTAGTTCACATGAATGACAATCCACACAGACTCAAATCTACACAATGTACAGTAACAGAGTGAGGACGCGTCACATTCAAAACACATCGACTTCACGACTGACGTGGACGTCACTGGAGTTTATGACTGATCTGCTCTGATGAGGATCCAGCCCCTTCATGAAGAAACCACGGTAACCGATCAAAGAGTCATCACATGTTCTAAATGTCCATCCACACAAGTAGAACGACAAGGAGGGAGGAGAACGATATCATTGGTTTTGATGAAAACAGTGAAGGAAGACGAACATGTTTCTGACTCTGGATATTTTGGGACTTTTTAAAATAAACAGGAGCATTTTGTGTTGAAATATTTAGTGCAACACATTTATTTTTTCTACAGCGTGAACTTTGTGGACTTAAAGTGTGCATCTGCCCATGGTTTGTGTCTACAACGTGATCAGGATTCATTGAGACTCATCAGTGTGGATGTTCACAACTTTGCAGTTGTAAATGTTTTGTTTGTTAAATGTCACTTATAATGTGACGTGAAAGAGTGTTAAACACTGAACATGTTCTTTATCTTTGCTTTTGTTACCTTGTCTTCTTCTTCTTCTTCTACTTCTTCTTCTCTCTACGTTTCTCAGGAAGTCCAGTCAGTCACGGTCGGTCTGTGATTTCTTTGTCAGACTTTTATCATGGTCTGAATGTCACCGGATGTCATGGCAACCGTTTCATATTCAGTGTCCAGTGTTCAGCTGAGCTGTGTGAACGGTTGTTAGTTTGGGGAAAAATGTGAAGTTCAGGAGATAAAGTTTGTATCAGTTTAACGGCATCTTTTTGAAGATATTTCAAAGTAAATTCTTCTCCTGAGAAGCAGATTCTCAAACATGGAGGCTTCAAAACAGCCTTATTTTTGATTTTGAAACAGTAATACTGATTTCATAAGCCTTAGAGTTAAGGAGCGCCCTCTGCAGCGTCTCATAGACTGAGCTGAACTTCTGGTGAACTTCTTCTGCAGAGGTCAGCAGAGTCCTGAATTACCCCCGACTCGTCTGGCACAGCAGGACTAGAGCACTTTACAAAGTCAAACAAATGAAAGACGTCTGAGCTGTTGTTTCACACCAGGCTTTCATCTCCAATAGAGTAAAAAAACAAACAAACAGATGTGTCTCTGAGAGTCTGCTGAGCTGCCATTCAGGACTTGTCGAGTCCCGTCTGAGTGGACTTTAACACAAAACTGCCTCTGGACGTAGGAGGAGGTTGGTCACATGCACTTCAGCTAAAGGTGATCAAACCGGACTCAGGGAAACTGTCACAGGATTTAGAACATGACTTCCTCACAGCTGCCGTAGTCGCTCTCCACCATGCTGGACCCGTCCAAGCTGCGGGGATTCGGTGGTCCGGCGGTCCTGGTTTGAGGCTGGGCAGGGTTCGGCGGCGGAGGCGGCGGACTCGGCTGTTCGGCGTAGGACGGCATGGCCACACTCAGACGCATGCTGAGCCTCTTGTATCCGCCGGACACGTTGTCCAGGCTGCGGGCGTGCTGCGTCGGGTAGTAGCTGATGGCCGTGTACTCGTTGGGACACTGGGAGCTGGGTAACGGGAGGCCATCGGGACCCAGGAAGTCGTCCAGGTTCTGGTTGCTATAGCAGGGCGGCAGCGGAGCGCGGCGGTCACACCGGTCCAGTGGAAATGGGAAGCCGCCAAATCGGGAGTTCCTGCGTGAGTCCACAGTGGAGGTGGAGTAGGTGTCCTCTACGATGTCGAACTGGGGGAACTCCTGGACCGTGGGGCGACCGTAGTAGTCCAGGTCCGCAGGGTATACTGAGGACAGAAGACACAGAGGACAAATACAATTTGATCAAATACTGGGATGAATCTCAGATGGAAAATTACAGACAGACATTATGAGAAGAAGAGAACCCAGAAGATCTAAAGATATCGGGTCAATATCTGTCAATAGTGAGGATCCAACACAACCCAGTGAGTCCAGTCGATCGGCTGCTGGTCTACTTCAACCATCAGTGAACTGCCCCTTTTTCTTCACCTCCAGACACACGACCTCTATGGTGCCTTCATGTGCACCTCGTAGATTCAGAAATTGCTACTAAAGTGGCCACAAAGGTGGTTTAAAACAGGACGTATTTTCTTATTTTCCTTTGTTGTTTTACACAGTGAACTCTAATGTTGTTCTTTCAGTCACGGTTTCTATCCACTCTGGAAAAACAGTGATCAACATTTTATAAACTGATGAATCAATTGAGAAAGTAATTGACAGCTGAGAATAAAAAACACATATGAAACCTTAGTTTGTGATTCAAACATTTGGGTCAAGTAATATCTGAAAATGGTCTGAAAATAAACATGTCATCATTACATTTAATGTTAAACATCTGTGTGAAAAATGCAGATGAACTGAAGCGACGGTGACAAAAATAAGTATGAAACAAACTAACTACAATTATTAAGTTCATTAATTAAGTAGGAGTTAAAAACCTTAACTGATAAATAATGAGCAGAGTCCATGTGACGAGGGTTCATTAAATGTTTCATTTTCCACTATGTTCATCTATGGTTTTATCAGTTCAGGTTTTTGTATTTTATCTGTGAAACGCTTCATGTTTGCAGCCTCTAGGCCTCAACCTACAATTAATCAGTCAAACAGTGCGTAAGAGGAAAATAAAAACCCTAATTAGTGTCAGAATTCTCTTGGTTTGCACCTGCAGCGTCAAGGACCTCTTTAGGTCTGGATCATCTGGGCCGGAAAGATCGCACAGCTTTAGGAAAAGTGGTTTTTAATTGACACGCTGTTCCCTCCTGGTCGTTTACTAAACCGTGGTTGTTAACAGCCTGGAAAAGACTTTAAAAATGATGGTTTTTAATTAAAGCTGAAGACTGACCGAGGGCGAAGCACAATCAGGTCTGAGATCAGTGTGAGTTCAGGTTTTAATCTGTTCCTTCAGTCTGTTTGAGGGTTTCAGAAACGAAGAGACGTTGTTCAACATGTTTGTATTGAAACATTTACATGAACCAAACATTCCACTAAGAATCACAATCAAAATGTGAGACGAGTCTGATCAGAAGGAAACTGGACCTGGATCTAGACCTAGATGTGGACCTGGACCTGGATAAAATGATGATGAGCAGCTGTGATATAATTATCATTATTATGATGTAAAAGGTTTATTTTGACTTAATTTTAATCTTGTTTCATTTTCACATCATTTTCATTTTGTTACTTTTTCAAAATATTAAATGAAAAATAAAGTCAGTGTTTTTTTCTTGTTCTTTTATATAGTGTTTTGTGTCGTTTTCACCTTTACAAATAAATAACGTCTTTAAACTTAAAGTAATAATGATTTGATGTTTATGGTGATAATGATCCAAAGTGATTGTGATGATACGTTCATTATTGATTCAGTAACTAAACCTACACTGGTGGATTTAATCACTTTTTAACCCAGTTTGAGATGTTTTACTCAGGAGAATCTGATGGAGGTTTAAGGTTTAACCCAGACCGAGGTGGAAACGAGCAAAACGACGTGTTCTTGGTTGAGTGAGAAGGTAGAGCAGATGAATGACCTGCCAGGAGGACGAACATCTGTGTCCACACATCTGTGTCCACCAGGACAACAGGACGCATCAATAAAAATACAAAAAACACAATGAGAAGAGAGAGAGAATGACAGAAGAACAAAAGAGCAGAGTAGACAACAAACAGAGCAGAACAAGGACGAAAAGAAAAGGAAAGATGAGAGATTCAGAGCAGAAAGACAAGCCATGGTGAAAACTAGAAGCAGCTCGAAAAAAGAACTTCGTTCACTGAAACCGGTTTTGTTTTCCTCAAGATTTAATGATTCACAGATGAACAAGAACTCAATGTCTTCTCACAATATAAACCTTTAATAAATAATCTGCTGTTTGTTCTTTCATTTGACCTTTTTCAGCTTCTACAAAAACTAAAACTGAAGAAAAACTCAACAAAAAATTTTTTTGTTGAGTTTAGTGTGATTTAGTGTGAACTCCTGAACCGATTTCAAGACTCCTGTGTTTTTATTCTGACTCTGGTCAAACTGCTTCGATCTGTTTGTACAAATTAAGTTTAGGTAAAATGAACGAGTGGGAGGAGGTGATGTTAGTAGTTTGATCTTCTCTGAATAAAGAGATGAATTTATCAGAAAAAACCTTGTAAATCTATGAGCTGTGTTTGGTCTAAATACAGATCAAGTCTGTAAACATCACCTCCTCCTCCTCCTCCTGCTCCTCCACACTGTTTTATTTGGTCATAATTCGACATAATAAGACTAAAAACAACATAAAAACACTTTTAACCATTAGTCCTGAGTCATTACTAGTTAAAAAGGTAATCGTATAATGTAGAGAAAACCTTGACTTTAAAAAGTGAGACCAGAAGGAGAGGAGACTAAAGTGAGTGTGAGAAACAGGAGCAGACGACGCTGACGGCGATGCAGGACAAGAAACCATCATCATCACATAATCACATGAAACAGACATTAATCATGACATGAGGAGAGAGAGAAGATCAGGAAACAAAGACCTGCTCACGACTTGGACACATCACTTCCTCTGTGAACATTTCATCTTCTGAGTTTAATCAGCATCGCGTGTTGACAGATGAGTCCGCACGCCGCCTTTCCCTTAATGCACCATGAGGCTTTGTGTTTTCAATGTGTGACAGATTCTCTTCAGTCTAGTTTGGTTTTTCCATCATGTATTAAATGTGTTTATTTATGGTGACATAAGTTTCAGGTTTTTGAAAGGGTTTTTGGGGGTTTGAGGGTTTTTGAAACCCTCTAGAAGACGTGAGCTCACCTTCGTAGTCCATGTCCCAGTGGCTCTTCCTGATGGAGTCGTTGTCAGAGCAGGACGGGGGTCTGGTGGGCAGGTTGGGAGCCACACTGCACACCACTGGCCCCTGCGTCTTGGATGAGGAAACCCCTCCTCCAGAGCCGATGTGGCTCCGGGGCCGGAGCGACCGGAATGGGGTGTGGTCCAGGTCGTTGGTGGGATCCACCAAGGAGCTCATGTCGATGGGGTTCAGCTCCTGGGGGTCGGCTTTCAGGCTTTTGGCCAAACTGGGCTGGAAATAACTGTGGACGTAGAAACAATGATATTTAACTTTAAATACGAGTCCGTGAGCAGAAGTGAAGACAAACATCTGTCCCACAAACACAAAACACACACTTCAAAAACATTTAACAAACCAAAGGTTATTCTGTTTTCTATTCAAACACAAAATAATATCTGTAAAATCATCATCATTTCTTGGGGCTTTGAACTGAATTCACACGGGTACTGAACTAATATTGACATATTTTTCCCATTGATCTCGATGGATGTTTTCATCATGATGTCAATCATCCATGTAAAAATGGACAGACTGATTTTAGGACAGTAATTCTGTTGAAAAATGTGAAAATTATTGTGTAATTTTAAGGAACGTCACAACTTGTTTCTGCAGAAAATGTAGATTTTCTATGTGTGCAACTGTTAATGAAACATCAGGTCAAAAACATCTAAAATGGTCACGACTATGATGTATTATATTAACTATTATATCATTGTGTTTTAATCTTAGGGTCTTAGTAAAACAAACCCCTGAGATTTGTAGACGTTATTATGGTGACAAACGTTTTCAGGCACAAAAAAGCAACGTCATGTCTCCTCAGGAATCAGATTTACACAAACACATCATGAAATGTCTACATTTTTATTGACTGACACAGTCAAAACAATGTTGAAGTAAAGGTCGAAACGCCGTCATGTCGACAACCAGCAACACACGGACACTGACTTTTAGACATTAGAAAATGTTTGAAAGTCTCTTCTTTTTTATTTTGTTCCGTCTCTTATGTTGTCTTTGTCTTGTTGTCTTTACAGCTCCTCCCCGACCTCATCTCTGAAAAACTATTTGATTGGAATTCATCAGAAGTTTTTGACTTGAAAAATGAGCATCAAACTAACTGTAAAAAAAGTTCTGACAGTTTTCAAGTGTTATTTTCACTCAAAGACAGGACTGATGAACTGGCCAAAGGGATGAATGTGTCTTCATCTATTTGTCTATTATCTATTTATTTCCGACTGTCCGGTGTCTCTGAGGACAGAGAGGTCCTTCACACAGACCTTTTCTCTCGGTCTCCTATTGGTCACCGTCCCTGATGGATCTGAACCCATCGTGGACATTTCAGGTTAGACCTTCTGTCAGGACATGAGTGTGTCCTCTACATAGGATAAAACAGCCTACGTCCGTCTGTCATTTCACAAACCGGATCCGACTGGAATCAGGCTGATGTCATGTCTGAGCGTGAAACCTGTAGGAAGCAGGATGTTTCTGGAAAGTAGAACTAAACAGATTCATCAGGTGGATGAGACTCCAATGGGATGATGTTGTTGCTGCCAGAAGATGAATGTTTACAAAACTGGGTTGTTTTTCTGCTACTCTGGAATTGATGACGATCCAGTAGGGATTCACAGAGTGGAAAGAGAAACTGGGGAGGAGATGCATTTTCAGTCTGTTGTGTAAAACATCTTTGTTTTCTGGTGACATCTCTGTACAACTTGACACATGCATAATTGATTCAACAGCAGAATTTGCTAATTCTGCCCAGTTTGTTTGCTGTTCAGAGGAAACACAGAGGTTTTACAACAACAAACAATGAGGCCAGAAGTGGAAAATGGACACAATCTGCTGTTCACAATCTGTAGTGGAGTCACACTTACCCAAAACACAACAACACAACAGTCACTTATTGAAACCAACAACAACATGGTTTTACCTTCACATCAAACTAGAGTCCAGTCACATCACAATCACATCTATTTAAAAACCTGAGTGAACGGTGACAAAAACAAACGCTTTAATTCTTCATAAGACAAGGAAACAAGATGAAAAAGAACCCAACAAGACAAAACATACCTGTAGTCACTGAGTTTTATTCATATGATTACTCATAAAAGGTGAAAATGAGATGAAAACGAGAGAAAAACGGGACAAAAAGAGGATTGAAAACAGGGAGGAAAAATGAGGCTAAGAAATGGATGCCGTTACTGTAACAAAGGTTAAAGTAAAGAAAGAAAATAAAATTGTGTATAAATGGACTCTTACCCGTTGGAGTCCTGGACACAGACTGGTTTCTTCTTTTTATGCTGAACGTAACGTTTCCTGACACAAACAAAGATGGCGACTAAGAAGAGCAGCCCGATGACACCGACGCTGATCTCGATGATCTCCATGAAGCCCACAGTAGGTCGGACCTGAAACGCACCACGATGGAAACATATGAACAACTGAATGAAGTAAAGGCTCATAGTATAAATAAAGAGGTGGATTGAATTGAACGTTGGACCGACCAGAGGCAGCGGGTCACAGTGGATGGAGCCATCTGAAATTTTACAGTTGAAACTTTCAGGACACGAGTTTGGTGAACATCCATCAATCCAGTTGTGGCACCTGAGGAGGAAAGAAGGAAGTTTTACAATCTGCTGTACAATCTGATATAGAAGAGTGTGAAGTAAGGGTCAGAGGATTCGGTTCTGATTCAAATTCTATCTGGTTCTTACTGAACCTCGATTCCAGTAACTAGAAAAGGAAAAAGAAAGAAGGAAAAAAATTTCAGCACATTCAACAGAATCAAAATACACACGTTTTTAGCACCGGTACAAACTTCTACAAGTTGTATTTTGTAGAAAGTTATTGTATATTTATTGTTATTGTATATTTTCATTTTCATTTATTTTTGACTGTAGGAAAAGTCACCAAATGTAATTTATGGAGTTTTTATTAATGTCAAATCACAGAAATGCTTTTGGTATTTTTTTGTTTCCATTGTTTTGTCATTAAATGTTTCTTCTTCTTCAGAGTTTTACTGTATATGTGTAAATAAATAAACCAGGTGTTGAGTTACTATAGCAGAAACTCGTTCATACAGTGACAGCTCTGATCAAATCCATGGTTCTTTTAAATCCGGTCCTGGAGTCGACACAAGTGTGTTGTTGATCCAGTTTGTCTGTGTGTTGTGAATTGTTGTGTTTGTATTTTATTCAGTCCTTATGTATGTTGTTGAGTTTTATGTATTTTAAAAGCCCAGCTAGGGACGACCATTGCAAATTAGCTTAGGCTAATCTCTGCTACATACTTGTCCCTATACAAATAAACACTAAATAAATAATTAAAATTGTTTTGTTGAGTCAGAGATTAATCCTTGAATCGGCGTCAGACTGGACTCTGAAGTGTTTCTTTATTATGACAGAATAATGAGTGCTTTGGTCAGAAGTGAAGGTTACATCTGACTGATAGGGTTAGGGTTAGGGTTACACTTCTTTACTGCGGCTCTTCATCTTCCAGACACAGATTCTGAATGCGACCCACCGGACCCAATGAACCCCCTGGACCCTCTAGATCAGACCTGGGCATTGTAAGGCCCATGGGCCACATCTGGCCCACATGAGGTCAATGGGGAATCAGGAATCAGACGTAAATAAGTGTATATTATGCATGCAATACATCTGCGATGCTTTTATTTTGAAGACGACTGCTATAGTTTTCATCTGACGTTCATGCGCACCTTACTGTGACGTATCGGTGAACTTAAGTTTACAAGAGGTT
>JAPQRN010000338.1:0-17167 GCA_037367275.1 Coranthus polyacanthus | reverse complement strand
TATTGTATTGTATTGTATTGTATTGTATTGTATTGTGTTGTATTATCTAGTTTGTCTGTGCATTGTGCACTGTTTTTTAGATTGCATTTTGTACAGTCCTTATATATGTTGTTGAGTTTTATATATTTAGGACAAACATGTCACATTAGCTTAGGCTATAAATGGTTTGGCATATGGCAACACTCTATCCTACATGCTTGTCCCTATACAAATAAACACTAAAACATTATCACACAACTTAATGGGAATCAAATTCAGAATATAATATATAATGTTATATAATATATATAATATAATAGTGGGGTATCAGTGAGCATGTGAACATATAGACCACTCACTCTCAATGCTGGTAAAAAGTGCTGTGAAGAATAATTATACACTGCTGGTCAGTTTAGTTCACTCCTTTGTTGCTTTTGTTCTATAACAGTTTGTAATTGGAGTGTTTATGCTTTCATTATGTGAAGTCCTTGAGCTGTACTGCTTGGTCCCGGACATCTTGGAGCATCTGTCTCCATTCTACAACAATTATGGTGAACATAATTGAAAAATTACTTTAGAAAAACTGCGTCATGCTGTCCTTTCACTCTAAAAAAGTACAGACTTCGAACAGCTTTCATTGAACTGTTGTTCTGGGCAACACTTTTAAATAAAGGTACATCAATTGACAGTTGTTAATTTTGTAATAAACATTAACTTACAGTTAATTAACAGTTAACTAACAGGTGTAGTAATCATTTATTAATGTGTTCATGTTAACTAAGGTACTAAGTTATACATTATTTAGTATCAACATTATTTAGTTAATACTAGACACACCAGTTAACTGTTAGTTAATGCAGTACTAAGCATTAACTAACAGCTAATTAAGTACTGCAGATATAAACTAAGTACTACATATATTAAGTTATATTACATATATTATATTCTTTATTGTTAAAATATTTCAAGGTTTTAATCTAGTTGAATAAAAACTCTGTTTTTGTCTTGTTACATTTTTTTTATGTCACCTTTGTCTTGTTGTGTCTTTTACAATGTATAGTGTTTACAAGAAGGAGTTTAAGTATAATGGTTGGAAATGGAAAAAATGGAAAAAACTTGCATATTCACACCAAATCCCTGCGAAGTGTAGGGTAGAGGTCCAAGGTTGTTTTTTTGTGTCCACCAAATTTGACATGTCTACTGTAGGTGAAACATCTTGTGGGGGCTGAATATCTTAAATTTTCTAGGAGTGCTATTGAGCCATTTTGCCCCACCCATGCCAAAATTTTGCCCCAATAGCTTGACTTGGGCATTTGTCAGTCTTGTCCCCACCATGTCTTATATGTCCTGTCACATCTTGGCAGCATGTCTTGTTTGTCATACATACATTTCTATAAAAATATACAAGTTATTTTGTTGTGTTGCTTATAAAAAAAGTTAAAAATTGCAAAAGTTTTGTGTTCTCGAATATGTTTAGCCCCTCAATTCATTTGGAGAGGAAAAATAATCCTTATAGTTTCAACAGGACCATCACAATGGTCAGTACTAAAAATTGGTTCAATCTGTCACTACGTCTGTGGTCTCACACATTTTTAAAATTGGTTAAGATTTGTAAATCCTGTAATGCACACCAGGTATAAGAACAACTTCAGCAACCCACAGCCATCAAGCGGAATCTGCAAGTGGTAGCTTGACAGTCGCTCCTGCCTGTGGCATCCTTTGTTAGATTTGACATGTGGTTTGTTTGTGTGTGTGTGCATGAAAATCTGTTATCCAAGTACATGTACCCAATTATGGATAAACGTTGACAGGTGTAGAGCGCTGTTTGAGTCCTCTATGTTTGAATTGGTAATTCTCTGAGGTGGAGGAATGCTCATGCCTCAGAGACCTCATCTAATCTGACTGCACCTATTGATCCACGTTATAAGCTGAAAAACTCGTAAAGCTCCCCCAGAACCAAGCTGTTTATATAGGAATTGATTAAATTCTGAGCAAAACAGAGCTTGTATCATAAAAAAACAAGATCGATGGCACTGATTCTTTTACGATAAGAACTGTAGATTTAAGTTGTGTTGAACAGATGCAGCACCCACTGACACTGGATCTTTTGCAACACAATGAAAAGTTGAGAAATGGTATTGATGTCAGTTTTGAGGAGTCTTTTCTCCCTCTGATCCGCTGTAGCAAAGCACAGTGAGCGCTTTCAGAGGCTGTGCAGCTCAAGCGGAGGCTGTATGAGGTGGCTTTCTTCATCCAGCCGCCTTCATCCAGCCGCCTGCTCTTTCTTACACTGGCAGCCGAGACTGATACATGATGCCTGGAAGAATAGGGAGCAAAGGGAATTCAGCTGTCACACAGACCCCAAATATAACCTGAAGAGCGCTCCGTTCCCCACAGTTCTCTGCCTACCTCTGTCTCCTCTAACCCTCCCTCACCCAATTCTCAGGCGTACAGTCTCGTTTCTCTTGCTCTTTCCAGGTGTAAACTCACTCGCCAAGGCAAAGAAAACCACCAATTTCTAAGCGCTTGACAAGATCCACCTCTCTCTGTGACATGCAGCAGAGATTTTTGAAAAGCTCACCTTTGCGGCTGCGGATGTAAAAACACTTTTTCTGAATGTTGCTTTCACCCTCTGAGGCTTTTTACATAAGAAGCATAGCTGTCTTCTTTCTACTTCATTCAGCTTTCTTAGACAGCACAATCTTTGAGAATAACAAAACACCAAACAGACAGAGTCTTAAACGCTGCTGCTGCTGCTGCTTATTAGGACCCAAGCACAGAGTGGCATCAGTCTTTAAGAATTATTGTTATTTTTCAGAAATTATTGCAATTTTGTCGCATTATTGTTTGAATATGCAATTTTGGACCTGCGTTTGCCATTTCCAGCCATTGTACTTTAACCTCCTAGAAACTTAACCTGAGCAACTTCAGTTTTGGTCAGTGTCATCTACCCAAAAATACCTAAAATTCTATCACCTCAGATGTAAGACTGATGATGCTACATAGTGAAGCTTTTGAGGTTGCTTGAAAACTGACAAAAATTGTCAGAAGGGGAGTATTTTGTTGTCTGATATGGGTGCTGGGCACAGCTGTGGTAAAATGGCTTGATCGCACCCCCCTGCAAAATTTTAAAAAGCAAGCCCCCATACTGGTTTGATGTAGATAAATCAAATTTAATAGACTCGTGTATTAAGTCTAAAGAGATAAAACCAACTTGGAGCTATACCCTAAACCCAACAGGAAGTCCACCATTTTGATTGCCACTTCCAGCCTGTGTACTTTAACGACTTCTTCTACATTATGAACCCAAGCCACTTCAAATTTGTTCATTGCAATCTAAAGACCTGTCTGATGAAAAGTCTTCAAAATGGTTACTATTAGCTAAACAGTAATGAAGTGGCAACATTATTCTAAAAAATGTTGATGTTTCAATGACACCAAATTTGCAAATTGTTTCTCTGTGAAACAGTAAGCTGTTGTAAAATGTACATTATCCAATTTGCCCAAAATTTCTCTTGCTTGATAAGAGTCCAGAGAGGAACACGCCTAAGTGTCAATGTCGAGGTACTGTCATAGTGCCATCAACCACTAACAGAAAGTCAACCTTACATGATAACCGTTATCTGACTGTTATACTCACGATTTACATCAAGATGACATATAATTAGTGGATGTTCCCTAGTGCCACATAGAGGACTCCTTTGTGCAACATCCAAAACAAGGGATGAGACCTCAATAAAACCCCTTGACTTCGGCCCGCCCAGAGGGCCCGATCATTGCTGCTTGCAGCTTTAATTATTTTTACTTTCTCTATCATACTTATTCCATAATAAATCATTATATTCTACTCACACTGAAGTGGCAATTTATATGGTTGGCTGAAATTAAAAATATTAATAAAATCTTTGGGTTTTAATGAGAATTGCACCTGATGGCTGTTAATATAAAAGCCTATTTCTACATAGCAAATTAGCAATGTATGCTCAACATGTATGTTCTGTTTGTGATTGTTCCACACAGGGATATACCGTATTTTTCAAACTATAAGGTGCACTTAAAATCCTTTAATTTTCTCAAAAATCGACAGTGTGCTTTATAATCTGGTGCGCCTTATGTATTAAATCTGGTTGGGATTACTGACCTCGAACCGATTTTATGTGGTACACAGCACTCAAAAATCTGTTAAAATGTTTTAGTACGACTTTGGTAAGCTACGAAGCCACACCGCTTGATGGATTGTCAGAGCATTACAGCTACCATAGTCAGGAGCCTCACTGAGTAATACCACGAGGCTGTGGTACCAGTATGTACTGTGCTTCAACATAATATCATGGTGTGTGTGTATAAGGACCCCAAAATGGCACCTGTTAAAAGACATGCTTACGAAGCGGATTCCAAACTCAAGGCTATCAGTCACACAATAGAACATGGGAATAGAGCAGCTGCGAGAGAATTCAACATGAATCGCCTTATAATCCAGTGCGCCTTATAGTCCGAAAAATACGGTAATCAACTCCCTGTATTGAGCACTAATAATTGTGTCATACTAAAATATTAATTGAGATTCATACTCAGCGCTGCTAGGTGCTATATGGAGAACCACTAATTATATTGTGATGATCAATGATGCTCATCAGAGATTAAAGTAAAGGTTAGTTTGACGGAACAGGTCTCATATGGGAGAAGCAATATCCATATATAATAATCCATTCTGCCACAGCAGCCCAGATGGAGAGTAAAACTCTGTATAGGTTATTTTTTATGACTATTTATAGATACATCACTCCATCTGTAACTCTAACGACCTACAGGCAGTGATGCACATCCATATACACCCTAATACAACAAGATGATTTGGTCATTTTCAGAGTAGTCAGCAAGTCTGGTCAGTTTCGTGCCAGGCTTTACTCACAGTTTTTGTATTCTTTGAAAAGAATGGTCAGGGTTAGCGTTGTTTCCTCATCCTCCACAACAGTGTAAATATGTTTGCCCACTTTCATTCTACTTGAGCACACATGAGGTCATAGAGTAGGGCAGAGCCAAATGTGTTTACCAAGGCTAACATGCAACACATGCAATATGTTGTGCACTTATTCTAGTGTACTGTGATATTCAGAGCCAAGGCCCCCTCCATCTGCCACGTAGCACAGGACAAGTGATGCTTCTTAGTACAGTACTAATAATATACAGCCTGTATACAAAGCATTAAAATACAGTTGAAAAGGTTAAAACAAACCAATACAGACATGCATACAGGTTAACCCTTAAGGATGGTGGTAAGGATGGTTAAAGGCATAATAAGTAAAATTTCTACATTAAAATATATAAAAATGACTAGGCCTGTGTTATACATTTTGTTGAGTTGTGTACTTACATTATGTCAAATGCTTCCAACAACATTCAAATTCAGATAAAGCTGTACTTTTATTCAATATAATGTAATGTAATTTCATTTGGTTGTCTGTCAATCGCAATATATCCTCTATATGGGCAAACAAGCCCATGTTTTTAAAATCGTTATAACTTAAGTGGATGGTGGTACACCACAAGTATAACAATAACAACAGGACAATATCACTGGGATCACTTTCAGAACGATTTGATGAACAATCAAAACACCAACAGCCAATTAGAATACATCTGAATTTAAAGGAAACCATGCATGTCACATTAGCACTAAATGTCACCTGACGTAGCTTTTATTTATCAAGATTATTAATAAGAATATGAATAATAAGGAAACATCTGGGCCACAGCTGTGGTGCTGAACAATTAAGTTAACAAGTCTATTAAGTGCAGTCAGTGACAGCAGAGTGGAGACCGTTTTCTAACCCCGTTTGTGAATATTTTTTGTGGACCTTTTGAAATAACTGACATTTTCTGTTGAAATATTTAGTATAAGATGTTTATGTTTCTATGAGGTAAAGTGGATTAAAGGCAAGAAACAGATGTCAACTGTAAGTTTGCATCTGCACACAGTTTGTATAATACAACAGGTGGTCAGTATTCATTTTGGGCTCAGGCCCAGTGATTACTTTTTTGTTCAACACATGCAGAAATGCTACTTCAATTCAACAGTGATTTTAAGAAATTAGTAATTAAGTATTAGTTAATTTAAAGAACGTGACTACAAATGTTGCCTTTTTTCAAAAAGTTAAATCAGCTAACATTAGCTAGTGAGTTAACAGCAGATGACATTAGATACCAAGCTAAATTTAACTAAGGTTAGCTAGTGAGGTAACAGCAGCTATCATTAGGAAGCAAGCTAAATATAACTAACTTTCTGTAGTGAGGTAGCCACAGCTAACATTAGCTGACAAGCTAACCGCATTGTACCAGTTCAGTCACACTGAGGGGACAGTACAAAGTTATTTTAAAAACCTAAGAGAAAACGAGAAAACATTTATGGCTGTAGCCCCAGTTCATTAAATTAATAGAGAACTTTTTGTTAATCCTCTATTTCATTAGGACCATATATTAGACACTCTTTACAAAAGAAAAACATGTATTTATTTAATAAGAAATAAGTGAATCTTCTATTTCATCTCTAGGAAAAGATAACATTAATTTAATTAAATATAGAACATATTTTATTCTGAAATACTGGTGACCGGAAGTAGAATTTTCATATATGTAGAGGACGGATCGGGGATGATATTCATACATGTAGATGAGAGAGGGACTGTCCACCTTGGTGTCCATTAGGGAGTGGCTGACTAATTTCGTCTCAGATAAGTTGCTTCATATCATACAGGAACGATGGATTTGTTGGTTAATTGTACTGAGAAACTAAACAAAGCTATATTCACACGCACACACTCAATTAAAGTTTGTCTTTGTCTATTTTCCTTTAAGGATTTGTTTGGAATGAAGTCAGGCATTTTAATAGGATTTTAATGAAAAACAAAAAAAAATATTCAATGTGTCAGTCTGGCCAACAGATGTTGAGATACAAGACATATTTCCTCTCAATTACAATGATGGACCTACAGACATGCAGTCTTTTCTCATCATCTTTGGGCCACATGGGGAAAAACTGAAGAGCTCATAACAATATAGTTAAAATCTATGAGGGTGCGGTTGTTGTATGAAATGCAAACCCACAATGCATGAAGTATAAGGCCTAGAATTTACAGTGTCACACTTCACTTTGTTTGACCCTCTAATATGTGTGTGCTGGTGGTCTCCCTATAAATGACAGCAAATTGTAAACCTCAGATACTATTCTTTTTCCAACGAGGATACAACAAAAATAGCTAATGACACTTATTGATTAGATTAGAAGTTTTTAAGCTGTATATATTTAAAAAAATGATTTATGGGAAATCTTGTGCAAAGATACAAGTTCACTGAATCTTTTTGTAATTTCCGGTATTTGGTTCAGATGTCCGAACCCCCACATTATGAACTCTTTTTGTTGGACAAGGGTGAGTTTGCTTGGTGCAGACTGTGGCCACACCTGCAATTTTCAATTAAAACGATCAAACTGAAAAGGTCAAAAGGCCAAAACTACAAAGACTGGCTCATGCCCACTAATAGTGCTGCATTAGTGTCCACAATCTGCCCTGTTTAAGAACCTATTCACAAAAGATTTTAAGCTAATGATAAATATATACGAATGATATGCCGGCACAAATGCACAACAAGTTTTGCACCCTAGTGCAATTTGCCCTTCTTTTGCTCCTTCTGTAACACGTTCTACGAAAATGTTGATTTAAATAACCTACAGCTATTAATGTGACTCAGGCAGGTCTGAAATGTGTTCTATTAATGTCTGAATCTTGAAATAATATTGCTATGGTGTCACTGAATTATACAGGAATTGTGAGAAACAGTAGTGATGTTCTGTTGGGCGCTCAGAACTGCCAGCAGTATCACACAGCAGCTGAAAGCTTAAGTGCATCTCAGAACTCCAAAAGAGGCTGTGTGCATTTATGCATGGCACAGCAGATAACACATGAAACACCAGATCAGTCAGGATCTGACAGTCGCTATTGTTATGTGTTCTGTAGCTGTTACACTCAAATTCCAGGTTTATGAGGTGATGCAGCCTGATCTCCATCAGTGCTGTCAAATAAAACTGTCAAAGTTTTACTTTTAAATAGCTCAAAGTCCAAGATTAGACAGTTTTTCAACAAGGCTTATTTGTATAGAAAATGGACGGCTGTGCACTGGATGTGTGAATATTACCTTAACTTACATCCACACAGATAGCATAGGCACAACATGATGGTATTTACAGTCCTGACCAAACAAGTTAGCTGTGAAATTGCCCTATTCAAGGGGTAAGGACTTCAGTTCCAAAATGAAGCCAATGTGGAAAGATCTTAATGTGTATTACCACTGACTGATGAGTGCTGGCTCCAAAAAGCCCTGGCTCCCTTAGACTTACATTGAACTTAACTCTCTTAAAAAACTAAGTCGATAACTTTTTTCCAGGAGTCATGCTGGTCTCAATGGTTTTATTTGGACCCTCTGATAATTAATAAGATGTCAGGATGAATAGAAGGCTTTGATGTACAGGTGTGTATGACAGCTCACTCACCTGCCGAGTTGGACTTTCGGAGCTTCTGTTTATTGACTAAAACATTTTTTTTTTCCTGACAGACAGCTCCACTGTAGTTGTGGTTAATAAGTTACAATAACAATCACCATCAAATACCTTTGATATGAATATGCTTGATGAAATGCACCATTTCTTTGAGTCAGTATGCTAGCGTTTAGCATTAGTTCAACCATGAACCCTTGCATATGGCTCTGACCCTTGTGCTCTAGAAGCTCTGCCCTTTTTGTCCAAATAAGGTCACGTCTGGCACCAAAAAGCCAATGTGGCAATGACCAAATTACAAACTACTGGCTTCAAAACAGTCAGTTCAGAAACCAATAGGTGATGTCACAGTTCCTCCGTCCACTAATTCTATACAGTCTATGGCACTATTACAATTACCTCTGTTTTTCAATGAAATAATAGAATTATTGGTTTGGTTTATTTATTCATTATTTGTTTTTATAGATTTTATAGTTTTAGTTTATACATTTATGTTCTTCTGTTCTCCCTGTACTGTATATGTGTGTCTTATTTACTGCTGGTTATCACTGCAAACCTATCCCTTCATAAGTGTCTGGCCCAGGGGCCCACATTTTTCTGCCACTGTGTTTTTCTATCTCCAGTAACTAAAATCAATGAAAAGGTGATTACTTAATTGGCTGTCCTCCAGTGGATTTCTCCCACGATTGAGGCTCTGCTTCTAAAGAAACATCAAAATATAACATATTTACAATGATCAGAAATTTATCTAAAACAATGTGGGGCCTTTCATGGTTATATCAAACAGACCTTGCACAAAAAAAACGTTCACAAAGACAAACACACACGACTAATTACCTAATGCTGCTTGTCCTTCACAGCAAGAAAAAAAAAGAATTAAAAAACCTCTTAGTGGCAAATGGTTTATTAGTTTTAACCTTGAGGAGTTTTGCAGAGTGTAAGCAGTAGGTTCTCTTAAAGTGAAACTGTAAAAATGAAAGGCAAATGTCTAAACAATCTCATCCTGAGAAATAAAAAGACAGATGCCGACAGAGCTGAAGACACCAAATTAAATTCTAATTCTCAGTGAAGGCTGTTTCTGGCCTCGAGGCCCAGGTAAAAAAAAAGACAGTAAATCACATTCACAGCCTTGTTGTTGTTTATTCAAAAATGGATTAATTTCATGAAGTGAGGAACTGAGAGCTTCAGTGCTCAAACACAAGATTCTAGATGTAATTAGCTGTAAGAGCTGCTGAAAAGTGCTGTTCATCCCTGCATATGAGTTCTTCGACATGATGCTGGAATCAGTACACCCTGAATGGATTATATTGTTCCATTACATTTCCACAACACCATGCTTTACTGTCAAAACAGGACAACTGGAAAACCACAAAATGTTCTCATGTTGAAGCATGATGGAACAGTCAGAAAAAACCCTCTTAGCAAGGTCTGTCATGACCTGACCCATACTGGATTTCCACTTTGTTCTACACGTGCGTCATTTGCGTGACACAATCCTCTGGCGGTCTTGTTAGTGTAATTTCTTAACCACAACCACAGCTGAGCTGTTTCTCAGGGGAACAAAAGGTTTTATCCACAGCTTATCTCTATAGGAAGGTGTTGGTCAGTCAGTCCTCATTATGTTTAAAATACGATTTCTCAGGAACCGTTCAATGGAATGTCGCAAAATTTGGCACATACGTTCAATTATATGTGAAGATGACCTGAGATAATTTTGGTGTCCAAGGGTCAAAGGTCAAGGACACTGTGACATCATGTTTCTATTTTTTACGAGAACAATAACCTCCAGGATGAACTGATTAGATTACAAAACACATTTTTCGTCCATAACTGCTAGTAACTGAGAAAACAGCATGAACAGATTATGATGTAATGATAGTGGACACATCTGACTGAACTTGTGGTTCTTCAATAAACAAAAGTCTTACTTAACAGGTGAGAAAATAAACTCAAAGCAGCCATGCCATTAATTATGTTTAACTTTAAGCCTTAATACAATTTCAATTGGTGAGTTGTCAAGAACAGGTAAATTAGGTATAGATACCAAAACCTTTTTTTGTACAAGGCATTAAAGTTTGAGCTCACTTTTGGAACCCCAAGTGGCCATTTGAGGAACTGCCCTGCTGCGTTGGCTTCATTTTTCCAATTCAGACGTTGCTGCTCTGCATTAACACATACAGACAGCAGACATTTTGGTTTGGAAAAGCAAGTAAATCACAGATGTTATTGATAACATTAGCGGTAGCTTTCCATTTAGTTGTCCCAGGATGCCATTGCAGTGACCCTGTATGAAACTTTCCAAGGCCTGAAACTAATACACTTTAATGGGATACAACCATTTTTAATGATACCAATTACACCTGTGTGTTTTCTGTCTTAACAAGTCAAAATGTCTGCTGTGAAAAAGGTCCATATTCTTTTTCAAGTGAACTTGGAGTTGAAAATACACTTAGGCTGTATTTATTGCTAATGTCACAGCTGTTTTCTTTTGAGGAAATATGACAACATATAACAACAGCATAGAGAGACAACAGGACAGAACACTTGGTTTGTGAAGGTAAATGTCACTGAATACAGTTTGTTTTTGTAGTTACAGTGAAGAGACTTTTTAGGTGTTTAAATATAGCTGTTTTGTAATCTTTGGGTCTTGAATATGTTTTGCCATTGCCTTCATCCAAACCATAGACGTACATGTACATGAAGATGGACGTAATGACAGATGCTCAAAACGATGATCTATACTGGCTGGCTGCAGTATAGATCATAAATCCCACTCAATGTTAGTCAGTGGGGCCTGTCAATCAGTCCCTCCAGGAATTCAGTTTCAGTCATAACAATTAGTCAATCCCTGTGAAATCTGCAGGAACACTTGTTTGCAAATTTGATCAATCTATCTCATATATATCACACATGTTCCTGTGTTTCTATTGTACTGTATTATACTCTATCTTGCTCCAAATTGTGTCACAGTTGCAATCTTTTGTCAGCATTTGTCAGCTTTTACACAGAAGCAGGAAGCTGCATCACGTTGTCCATTTTAATAGATTATTCTCCAAACTGAGTAGCTCAGTAGTAAGTACCTCATACTACCCATTTCAAATAATCCAAACTATTTCTTTAATCGGCACAGGGTGAAGTAATTTTTTATTTTAAACATACTTTATTCATGTATTCTTCTAAATAAAGAGCCCTAAATACATACACTTTGATGTGGATACCAGTTTAATTTGCCCTTTATGATGCAAAGTCAGGGTCATTCTCTGAATTTGGTGCACATTGGGTTCTCTGGTTACTGAAAAATATACCATAAAAATTTCTGTTTCTGTACATTGCATCTCATGAGGTTCTATTTGAACCTCTGAGAAAATATGTTTTCCCACCTTTGGCATGAAATACCAAATATTTCATTTGCCACTTAGGTTATTTTAAATTTAACCCCATAACGGGACAATTTGATTCCTGTATGAGTGTAATTTTAAAACATATTCAAACTATGTCTTCCAGTGTTTTGGTAATCACCTGTTCCTTGTGTAAAATAACTTATCGTAAATATGTTTTATTTGATTATAAATAATAATAATTTGACTGTCAAGTAGGATGTGGCCACTTAATGTACAAGCGGTCTTCATAAATCATGAAAATATACTTTAACATAAACATTAGATTAGACTTTTTTATATTTTGTAATTGTCCTCTAAACTTTGCTCACAGTTCAACAAACATTTAATTAATATTTGTTATTATTATCAAAAAATGTATGACAATGTGTCAGGTAACAGGGTTGAATGAATGACACAACATTTAATCAAATTGAAATTGACAACAAGAGGAAAGAAACATATCATTAGGCATGTAATATGTAATATTGTTTAAAAATATCATCATATTTAGATTGAACAAATCTGTTCTATGAGAAGAAAAAATGAAGGCCATGAACAACATTATAGGCTGAATGCTGTATATAAAATCTATCTCACTGGAATCAGTTAAACAATGTAACAATTGATGTCACGACATAGTTACACTCTTAACTATAAACATTAATATTTCTTATGGTCTTCACATACTTTAATAGAATGCATTTGTCATCTGCAGTATCAGCAGTAAAAAAAAGTACATTGGTGTCTGCTCTAAAATATGGGATTTGATTGTTCACTAAACTCTGAACTAATAAGTTTGATGAATGAACGTGAATGCGGATGGTCTCTTTTCTTATCTGATGTGTTGTTCCTGCCATTTATGTTTTTTTCATCCTTTAGTCAGACAGTCTGTCCCAGATCTCTTTCTGAATTTGCATGTGAGGTGACTCACGTCCTGTCACGGGCTGAGGAGGCGGGATGAGCTCAAGACATCCTCTTGAAGAGGCCAAAAGAACCTGTTTTTGGTTATTCCGGCATGGTGCATGCATTTGACATGAACGTCGGTTTCGTCTGTGGCAAGGATTATTCCTGGATACAATGCTTTATCATAAGTGAGCACACACCACTCCCCTATTACCTCTGGGTCATCCCAATTGATTTGTTTCTGCCCTTGTGACCCTTCCTGACAAAGCTAAAATGGTTTGTATTCCAGCATTCACATTCAAGCTTTCCACAGGTGGAGCACATGCAGCTGACAACTCGTGATGTTATCTCCCCTTGAGCAAGAGTGATGACCTGATGGATGTGCATGGTTCCTGGGACTGGTGGAATGGTGGATGACATCCTTTCCAGTGCCTGCTCAACAGCTTCATCTTCAATAAAATACAGGGTCTTGAAGTGCTCATAAGCATTGTTGATGTCCCGGCCATGGCTGATGAGGTTGTCTGCTGATCTCTTTAAGGCAACGCCAACACCATCTGGTGCTTCTTTGCCATGACTAGACTCAAAAAAATTCCAGGTCCCTCTCAGTCCTCTCTTGTCAAGCTCTGTACTGAAGATAAAAAAGTTTCCTTTCTGCCTGTACTGGGTACGGGGCCCGTCACTAAAAAAGTGCACAACAGACAGCTCTGGGTGTGTGGTCTGCAAATAGTCCAGTGCAGGTTTCAAATGTTCCCATATGGCAGCTGGACTCTTGTGCTTGGATGGTGAGGTGGAGGTAAAGCAGATTAGCTCTTGGGTTCCACCAACATATGGCCCCTGTGTGAAGTGTGGCCTGTTGGTGGGATGATCCAAAGTGTACTGACTGTATTTCAGTGCTGTACTTACATGAAAAGTTCTCAGAGAAGTCGATGTGGATAAGGCATTCACGATTGGCCATGCAGCTGCACAGTCCACGGTAGTAGGCATACTGTTGCCTGATGTTGAAAAGATGCTTCTTAAACTTCATGAGGTGCGTGTGGAACCTCTCTGCAAGCTCCTCTTGACTGCTCTCAATGTTATTTTTGCTACCGAGCTCTCTCCACTATTTGATTTTGGTTTGTCTTCTGTGGCCCACTGTATATAGGTCACCTTCTGTGCACCATTATATGAGCTTGAGAGGGGAACTATTCTGTTCTTGCAGTCTTCACATTCTCCATACATGCAGGTCTTGCTGCCAATGTCACAGCAGACAAGTTCTGTGAGGCTCTCTAAATGTGAAGTTCCAATAAGTTTTCATGTAACCTGCACAGGCATGTGTCGCGGTCTGAAAGGGAGGGGTGGACAACCCAAAAAGGTCGCAGCTGGCAAAATGAGGTGTAGGAAATGTGACTGGTGTTTTCTGCCAGAAACTTCTGGTGAAGGTTTTTCATTGTCTACATGGAATCGTTTTTGCATTTTAATTTTCTTCTTTGTTATTGTTTGCTTTTTCCAGAGTCTGGTCCACATTGGTTGCTTTTTGCTTTTTCCCAAGGTGAAGACAAGAGTCATCCGACTCTGCTCACCAGGGATGTATCAGTGTACCTGTTATAGGTTTGTCTGGTGGAGTTATTACTCAGGTCTGCATTCTCACACAAGATCCTGCATTTCTTTGAAAAGCCTAGTGCTTTCTTAGACCACCTCTGCAGCCTGTATTTCTTGACTATCTTCCCGACAACAACTTCAGCAACAGTTTTTTTTCCTTTTTCATTTCTGGCATTCTTGTACTTCTTCTTAATGTCATGAATTAGGGCTTAATGGTACAGTAAAGTTTTCCTCACCTTGCTGTTCACATTACAATTCTTCACCAACTGATGGACTTTGGACCTGGGAGAGTCTTTATTCTTGGTTGCTCGCTGGAGTCATTTCTTGTATTTTTTTTAATTTTATTTTTCTGATGTTTGAGTTTCATTTTCAGTTCTTCTATTTCTTTGCACAGTTTATCTCTTGCTTTTCTGGATGCTTTCTTGCCTGCTGATTGACTAAGATGAAACCATACAATACATGAAGGGGATCATTAGTTTAACAAATTACTAGTTACATTAGTAGTGACATAGCATTACATGTACACTAGGGTGCAATAATTGAGCACTGTGTGTGTGTATGTGTTTTTAAACAAGCTTTCATAATTAAAAGCAAGCACTATTTCTAACCATGTATTTCCCTCACCATGAGGACCCTGGTCTGGCTTGTACTGCATCTTGAATCTCACTGTAACAGTGTTTTTTGTTATGGGGTTGAATGATACAGGGTTGAAGATTTTAGCTAAAAGTAGCCATAAGTCCACATTAGCTAGCATATGGAGCACTATAAGGCATGAGGAAAACAAGAAATTAATATATTTTTCCAAGAGAATTGTTTGCTTTTTCCCAAACAATAGTAAATATAATAATGTAACAGTGTTGAAAGGTTGAGCTTGACAATGTCAATCTGACAATAAAAACAATGAAATATAGGTAAGAAAGTATGCTAACATTTACCTCTCTTGACAGTTTGAGCAGGAAAATACTTGAGTGATGTCACTTCCTGGGTGCTGAGGAAGTTGGACTGAACCAGTATTTTTAAAAAGGTCGTGATTAGTATCCTGTTATGGGGTTGAACAAAACTGGGGGACATGATTAAATAGTGCTATTTTATAAATAATTCATGTGTTTTCTTATATTACTTATATTTAGGTTAAAGTAGACAAACAAGTTATTATATTAGAAGAAAAAAATGTGGTTACTAGTTATTTTTATTTGTTTTATATTCAATGAAAAAGTAGCTTTTGTCAGTGGGGACAACGCCTCAGTAATCCATAACATTTTTCAAAACATAATTTTTAAAATATGTTTGCGTCTTATAATGCAAAGACACATGGATATTTCCATTTCTTGTTTTAGAATGCATTTTGTGATTTACTTTATATAAAAACAACAAAGTGCACCGAATTCAGAAAATCATCCAACAACAGTAACTAAGACTATGGTTTTAGTAGATGATTTTATCTATTTTTCTTGGTCTTGGCACCCAAACAGTAGGTCTAAATCTGTACAACCCAAATGCATGACATATCCTGTCATTTTTCTCTTCAGCTCTGCACTCACTGCCCTCGTCTTCCTCCATCTACGTCGATGTTAGGTGGGAGTTGCCAACCTCAGCTGACAGATGCGGAGGTGCTAACCATCTCCACTTTCACAGCCATCCACTCCCGTCCGCGGGGCCCTCGGGTGACACGGCGAGGGTGCGTCGGCTTCAGAGGGCCGCCTGCCACAACCACTCAGGCATCAACTATTAACGGAGCGCAGATGAAGCCATGTCGGGGGCTGCTCAGCCAGGGAGCAGGTGGTCACTCGTCCAGGTGAGAGGCAGTTCAAAGCGGGAGGCTGCTTTTTGACAGGTTTTAGATGCAACATAAGACAAGTTGTGCAATGAGAAAAAACTGGAACGGAGCTGAAACAATAGACTGAATCCACAAAAACACTAATTTATCTCAAACAAATCCACCAAATCCTGCAGTGTTGTATCACTGACAGACTGACACTGACACTGTCTCATCTCCTTGTTTCTGTTGTTGTACTTATTTGAGAGGGAATATATTCTACTTGTTTTTGTGTTTTTGATTCAGTATGACCTTTAATTGACAACACTATGATGAAGTCTAGACTGCGGTTGAAATTTAAAAAAAACCTCTCGAGTTTGGAGATATTGATTGACATGCAGTTGAAAGGCTGCCGTTATGAATAATGCTCGTTAATGAACAGATTCTGCAGTAACAGAGGGAATCACACGTTCATTTTTTTCATTTTTCTCCAAAAACAAAGGGATGTGCTCTGAATATAATGAACCTATGAAAGCCAAAATGAATGTATTTATGGTCAGGATATCTTCAAGAACAAGCGTCTGTAGAGGCTCTGTATTGTGCAGTTTGAATTGAAAATGTATTGAATCAACAACATTTTCATTTAAATTAGAGCTCTGTTTGCCGCAGTCCCAAAACAGTATGTTTCAACATGTTCCCAGTTCATGAAAGTATTTACATGTAAATACACTGCACATTCTTGTCAAAGGCAGGTGGAAGGGGGGCATTCTCCTTTAGAAAGTGAACATATGTTGAATGATTAAGAGGACAAAGTGGAGTAGTCCTAGCAAGACTATCAGGACCCAGATAAGAATGAGGTATTGTGACAGTAAAATGACATGCTAAATGTCCAGTGTGTAAGATTTAGGAGGGTCTAACTGCATTAATGGAATATTATAATTATGTTTTCATTAGTGTGTAATCATCCAAAAATCAGAATCGGGTTTTCATTACCATAGAATGAGTATGAGTGTATAGTGTGAG
>JAPQRN010000337.1:0-18418 GCA_037367275.1 Coranthus polyacanthus | reverse complement strand
CTTTTTTATTCAGGGTGACAGCTGACTGCACGCTGCAGTTACATGCGATAAAAGGATGACGGCACACAGAAGCAGACGGCATATTTGGTTTGCTGTAAGTGGAAATTTTAAGTTTGGCTTTTTGTTTCATATACACGAGGAGGACTCAAATACACATTGAGTATTTTATTTGAAAGTAACCTTTAAGAACGATTTTGTTGCATGCAGAAATAAAATGTAGTTTTCTCTGTAAGAGTTCATTGATTTCATAAATGCAACACACTATAGTTTTTTTATACATAACATAAAGTTAAAAAAAAAAAACAATATGCAGTGTTATCTTCATTTTACTGTAGATGCCAAAAGGGTTTTGTGGCTCCTGGTGTTTTCTTGGCTGTGGATAACGTCTCCAAATGGCTCTTTGGGTGTTTAAGGATGCCGACCTCTGATCTAGAACAACACAGTGCTGAAGTGCTGAAGCAGGATTATATTGTTGAATGTATTTAGTTAAACTTGAAGAAGTGAACATTGTGTTTAACTGGCAGCACATTACATGACAGACACCAGAAGTTTATCCATATTATTTTTTACCAGCCTGTATTAGAGATCTGGCTTTTAATTGACTCCCTGTTTTTATTTGAAGAAATACGGTACACATCTTTCTTGTGTAGAAAGATGAGTATTCTGTCATTTTAGACCAAAGATTTGCAACGTGACCAAACTGTGTTAGAACGATGAAGGTAAAGGTTGCCGCTGCACCATCTCAGCTCGACTCAAACTGCCTGATGGTGTGACTGCTTTTAGAATATAGTGTTATGTAGTGGATGTTTTTGTCATTATTTATGGGCTGTAGTTCACCTGTTCTCCTGGTAAAATCCTGTGTCCACAGTTTGTGTTTTCTTTACTTATTAGAAGTGATGCCAGAACTGCTCCTGAACAGATGGGAGAAATTCTCAAACCTCTCATTTGTTTTTTGTTTTTGCAATTTTAGCAATGTAAAACAATTCAGCTGTTGTAAGTAACTCACTATCACTGTTGCCATTCATATTTTATCACATTACAAATTATATCCAACTACAAAAAAAACAACCATGAAACACCATAAGTTAGAACAGAAGTATGAACCGTCTCATCACATTGGTGTGAACTGGCAGGTTTTCAGAATGTTGCAGACCTGCACTTGGCAAGTAGTTGCAAGTTTTCAGCTCATCTTGTCGTGAGTCTTTGGTCTGAACTTGGTTTAAAACATCCTGGGATCATTTTCTCTCAAATATCATGGCATTATTTTGTGGAATGAAAATGATAATTTAATGTAAAGTTAAAGTCCAATTTCATTATTTCTGTAGGGAAGTTCAACCTTTGCATTTACCATCACAGTACACACAAGGAGCAGTAGCTGCAACTGAAGGCGCCTGGACCAACTCCAGATCTAAACCAGTACCTTGGTCAAGGGCACTGGCAGGAGAATTAACCGAGCATACATCTTTTTGATGGTGAGAAACTGGAGTACTTGGTTGTATTATCTTACAAACGCCTTGAGAGAATTTCTTCAAATTTGGCACAAATATTCAACTTGGATGGATGGATGGATGGATTAAATTTTGGTGGCTAAAGGTCAAAGATGAAGGTCCCTGTGACATCACAAAACACATTTATGTCCATCATTCAAGTTTTCACATTATGCAAGAATAATGGATGTATCTGATTGAACTCTGAGTTCTTGTTAAACATATGGTCTTGTATGATACAATTTCACTTTTTGTATGCCCTTTTGGGTGTTATTTGATTTAAGCCCTTAAATGTACTTTTTGTTGAATTTCTTTTATATATTTTGTATTTGTGTGTGAAACAAACAAGTTAAAAAGAAGATACATAGAGAGATGGATAGCTCCCCAAACTGGCCCAAATATCAACAAAAGCTGGTTCCTCTTCAAGCATGGATTCATTTTCCAACTAGCAACATTTGATTTTGTTTATTCATATTCCTTTCTGCAAAGAGTTAAATTGCTGCAGGAGCCCAAATGCCTTAGTTGGGTCAGCATGAGATTGAGTCACTGCTCCACATTTAATTAGGTTTAATAAGGGTCTACACAGAGTCAACATTTAAAAAAGAAAAAACCCATGAGAATATTTCTTTCTATGCTGCAGACAGGCAGTTTTAGTTCACTAAGCATATAGATGTGATCACACATATTTATACATTAAAAGATTCATGTTATTCATGCTTGAATAAGAAGCATATTTGAATTTCCTTGCATGGCTGAGTCTAATTTAGTTATGTCCGGTCCATATCCACTGTTTACATAAGCAAAAAGATAAATCAACAAAAATGACAAAATTAATGTAAACGCTGTCCGAGTCATCCTGCTCTGTTTTCAGTCACTTCTAAGTCATTACTGTAGTTTGTAGACCGCTGGAGGCTGAAGGCTTCATACCAGATTCTTAACCAACCCTGCAGCCTAACAGTGATCAAATTAATATTCAGAGAAGAAAGCTTAGTGTTTAACTTTAATTTATATCCCCACAGGAGTGCAAGGCTGCGAGAATGGCAACATGGCTTCTCGGGATTGTGAGATGGGCCGTCAAGCTCTTACTCCTTCCCATGGCGATTGCTCATTAATCCCAGTTCATCTTTGCTTGCTGCGGAATAAGTCTTTGCTCTTGACGATTGAACATTTACACCCAATGTTCTAGCTGACCAATAAACTGAAGGTTAGAAAAGCCGATGTTGTCCACTTTAAACCCTTGATTGACTGAGAAATTCTTGTAAGAAAATATCAAGGGATCATGCCTTTACTAATACTCCCTTGGCCATGGCCTTTAAGAGAGACATAATCCCTACTGTAGAGACAATATTTCGCAGTAATAATGGCAAGGTAGAAACCATACAAAACCAAGACATAACCAAGACAAGACAAACAGGTCATACAGATCAGACTGTCATTTTAACTTTGAGTTTATCAGGGAAGTCTGTTAAAACAACTCAGGGAACTTGAACGTGTCATACTGTACATGTGGCTTTGTAAGTGTGACATTAATTCCAGATGGCTCTTGTGTCCATGTGCAGGGTTTGCATGACTTCTTGGATGCATTTTTCATTTTGACTGTTTTAGAAAAAAAGAATCAGCGATCTCATCTCAGAATGATAGCAAACCATTGATATAGCAAACAATTCTAGCTGACACGCATTTCGTTTTGAGACTATTTACTGACTGTATTGCTTGAACAACAGGATGCTTTAATTTCTATTTAGATTAAATGGTTTTCTATGCTCACTCAATATTCAGCTGTGCTGTTGTACTTACTGTTGGAGCTTAGAACCCAAATCCATTTCATCTGTAAGTACTTTTACATGACCTTTGAAGCAACAGACACTTTTGTTGTTGGGATGTCTAACTATGGAAACACAAGCACCAGCATAAGTTCATGAGTCACCTTACTTTTTGCACTCTTTTTTCCTACTTGTTTAAATGAAATACTAACACCCCAATGTTGAAACGGTGTTCTTAAAAATAAAACTGCTTTCCTTCAGTGAAGATTTTGTATAAAAGTCTTATGCTCATCCTGCACGTGTGCTAGTATTGTAATTGCTGGAGCTTGTAGCAGGTGATTTAGGCTAGAGTGTAGACAGTAGGGCTTACAGGCTTATTCTGCCATATGTACAGCCCACATGAACCCTGCTTTTTTGCTTTTATTATATATAATAATAATAATGTTTAATTTAACTGTACTGTGTTTTATTTAGATTTATACAATCATTAAGTGCAAAACACACATTACTCACTGTATGAAGAAGTTAAGGTATAGCTCTTCAGAGAACACATTGAATACCTTTGGCATGAAATCAGTGACTTTGTAACACTTAGAGAACATTATATATCAAATCAAAGTAACAGTGTACCAGTGCAAGGTGACTAAAATTAACACCCAGTCTCCATGCAAACATGGATAACAAGTAAGCAAGATAGCTCACCCCTCAGCTACTTCTGTGATTATCTTTGGAAATACCAATGTTAGGGTTTTCCCTAGGCTTCTGGGGGGGCTTAGGTGTTTTGGTTGTGATGGGGATTCATGTGGTCGTGCGAAGTCCTCTCCCCAAGAACATTTGATGTTATTTGACTAAAAACAGCATTAATTTTCCCAATAGTATAGACTATTACTGCATTTTCCCTAATTTTGTGGAGAATGGAGGTGCACTCCTCCAAGAAAATGTAACATTTTTCAGTAAAATATATATGTCACCTCGTTTCTTCAAAGATGAAAAACACAACATGATAAACAAGTTAACCAGTGACCAACTACAACTATGTTAATTTTTCTCCACATTGATTTTACATTAATTTTGGATCAGGTGCTGCCCGAAATAGCTTGCGGGCTGCACAGAATCCTTATAATGGTAGGTAAAACTCTGAATGTGTTTAATACTGTTTACCAATTACCCGATCATGGAAGTCAGTTTATAGATTCACTACATCGACTTGACATTTTACTTCCCTCAGACAGTCAGGCAATCCTTATTGTTGAGCCCTGACTGACACGCTATGTTTATCCACAGTTCTTAGATGTTGTTGCTTTGACTTTTCTTGCTTGTAAATGGTGCAGAATGGAGTGAAACTGCAGGTGTGAACCTTGCAGACATTCAGCAGTGGAAACCAAACATTTGGATTCTTATAAATAATAAATCGGTCATAATCCCATTGTCTTCTTTTTGTAAAGCAAAAAAATGCATTTAAAACTATTTTTGACTAAAAGATGATCTTTTCTGATAATATACCTTTTGAGATTCCACATCCTCATTTGGAGGCTGTTAAACACTGATTCCCACAAGCTTTAGCTCTCTATTATTGTATGTTGTCAAAGCCTTGTATATTATACAGCCTCATTCCCAACCACCTTCTAACCACAGCACAATTAAATGTAACGATTCGTTCATTCAAAAATTCCGTTCAAAAGTTATGGAGTATGCTCTGATTTTATTACTCAGAAAAACATAATTGAAATTGCAGTTAAGATGCAACCAGCAATCAAATGCAGTTAGACATTAATAGCAGTTGGCGGCTGCTAAAATAAATAGTATGTAGCGTTCTTTATATTTCTGTTTGGCAGAAATATACCCTTTTTGCTATGGAAATGCTTTAAGTATTAAGAATATTTATTGTTGGGTGCATCCGGCATGTTTTACTCTTTCCGGCTCGGTGCTCTACTTCGCTAAAAATAGCACAGAACAGATGAGATGGACAGGAAGTCTGATACATCAAAAGGCATAGAGGATCTGGTCAGTTTTCAAAATAAAACGCAAAATAATTCTGAGGATGAATGTATTTTTTACAATTTAAACACAGTCACAAATATTTGTTGTTCAGAAGTTCCCTTAACTGCTTTAACTTAACTGCACTGTAGCTACAGCATGGCAGTCAAAGAATTGAAAACAGACCATGAAAATAAACCATTGAACTACATGGCCTATTTTGTCTATGGTAAAAATGATCAAATCAGGAGATCAGACAGACACAATGTGCCACTTCTGAAATGCTCCTGGTGTGGATTGAAGCCCTGCAGAGACAGAACTAAACCACTTCAGAGCAGTAAGGCTGTGCAGCTGCTCCCGGTGCAATCCAGGTTTTTTCTCTTTTTTTTGCCTCAAGCTGTTGGTTGTGGTAAATAACAAAAGTAAAAGTATGTATGTGAGAAATACCTGATATTTCCAACTCCCGTCCTAACCACAATTGGCATATCAAACTACTAGTTATGGTTCAAAGTATACGACCTGAACCAACATTAATCTGATTGTTGCCTCCAGCAGCCTCCCCATGCAGTTTCCTAAACACAAAAAGCCTATAAAACTGTCAGACTAACTGCTGACTCCTCTGCCTTTACCTCACAGCACGGGGGCATCACATGACCACACTATAGAGAGGTGAAGTCCCGCCCTTTCCAGTGGGCCCCATGGGACCTAACTTTGGAAATATATGAATGTAGTCAATGGGGAGTCAAATAATTTTTTGATCCCGTTTGAATTCTGCTATCAACTATACATATGACATTTGTCATTTTAAAAGATAATTTTACGAGTCCAGAAAATCACTGTTTGTTGTACAGATAGTAAAGCAACATCTAGTTTAGTGTGAAATGTCTCAGTGGATTGCATCTCTCGTCTCACGTGATACACGTCACCAACATTAAAACAGCCGTTACCTCGACATATTTCACCTTGTCCTTTTGAGAGGGAGGTGAAAATGTATTAAAAGAGGTGAAAATCACCACAAGTCTTCAGCAGATCTGAGCAGCTTGTGGAGGGGAAAGTTGCGATGACGTCACGTCTGTGACTTTCGGGTGTGTAGTCTTTATGTATTTTCACAGACCGATACTTCAACAGTTTTACAACAAATTGTGACTTTCTTGTCTTGTAAAATTATCTTAAAAACGGACATGTGTAAATGATGGCATGATTCAGATGGGATCAAAAAATTACTTGTCCCTTGCCATTGACTGTAATACAATTTTTTTCTGAAGTTAGGTCCCATGGGGAACAACTGGAAGGGGCGGGACTTCGCCTCTCTATTGACCCGGTTAATAAGCACGACTTAATCACAGGTGCACATTCACTTTCTGCTGTTTTTCATGAGGAGAAAAATATTTAAAAGGGCACCAAAAAAACAGCTTCAGGTATGAAAAGACACAAAAGTGGACTACTGGTTTACTATGAGCGAATAATTTAAATGGCATTTGTTGCCATTGGCTGCCTTTGTGATCCATAAGAGGTTGAACATTGTAACTGTCATCACTATAAGCTGTTTCCACTTTACTTGGTAGCTGTTACTGACCCCATTTCCTGCAGTGAAACAATTGCTCAGTGTAAAAGAAAAAAAAATTCTGGATTTTTTTGTTGTTGTTGTTGTTTTTTTTATTTGAGTATTTTTATTATGCCCTCTAACGTAAATGGGGGGCATCTTTTTAAAATTAGCCAAGACCTGCCTTGTGTATTAACTGTTGAGAAAGATATATATTTTTTTATTTTGAACTCATTCCAGATTCATGCTATTCTGCAATGGTTAATTTATCCACTAATCAAAATTCTATGAATTGCATCAACAGTGTAGCCCAATTTGCCAAATCAATTTAATGAGCAATATTGTGTTCATAGAAGATTATATGACTGTGCTGCACATATCTGCTTCACGCTGTTGGAAACGGTTGTTGAAGCCTCAGTTTGAGTCCACCCAAGGGTAGGATTTCACAGAAAGGCAGATCCGCAGGATTTTTCAGGGAATTTGCTATCAACAGTTTATGCCTGTCAGTGTCTCCACCTTCGATCAAAGAGCTTTAGACTGATCTCTTTGAGTATCTCTTTACATTATCCCTGGTGAAATCACAAGCAATGAGAAACCCCACAGTAGGGAGGGGGGAAAGGTTGTATGTCCTCAAAGGCAAAAATGAAGTGAGCACCGTGTTAGCTTTAATTTCTCCTGGGACACATGCACGTACCATACAGCTTTAGCATAACTGTCCAACCTTTATTTTAACCATTTGGTGTTTTGATAAGCATGTCTTGCTGTCATTCTGTCTGTTGGATATGACAGAATTTGTTGCTGTACAGATGAACCATTTTAAGGGATGAACATGATGCTGACTTTCTGTGGAAAGTGCTAAACCAGGAATGATCCTAGTGTGAAGGTTCGATTGACTTCCACAAAAATACGCAGAGATTGTGTCACATTGATGGTGGAGGTGGAAGATGAGAAAGTATTATGAGAGATGCAGTAACAACTGCAGGAAGTTGGGGATGAGATTGATTTTAAGGTTTGAGGCGAGAGATGAAGATTTCAAAGTCATACATAGCCTTTGGATAGAAGGGCGCAAGGGATGGCAGGAAAATGTATTGATCGAAGAACAAAAATGGATTAGGATGTCCCCTCCTTTCCACTGACAAGTGAAAATAGGCCATTAGAAAAGACAGAAGGAAGTGGTAACGTGTGCATGATGGAAGGAAGATCTATGAAGATCCCCTTGAGGTGCAATTTACTCTAATTCTTATCTGGAAAACAGTGGGGTATGAATGTGAAAGGGTATAGATAGACAGACAGATGAGAATGAGGCTGAACTGGTCTGTGTTGTTCCTAGGAGCACATTAGCTTCATGTGCCAAGTACTTCACTAAACCAGCTTATGAGTGTAGGTCGGTAATCTAGTACTTATGCCTGTCTTTATCGTGGAGATCGATTTAGCTGTCACTATCTCCAGTTGCCACAGGCTGTAATTAGATGATAGACCCACAATCCATCACTGGTGAAAAATACAGCAGTTCATTTATAAAATGAGAGAAATCAAGCGCTCAAAAGACAAGAAATTACTCTTTGGTATGACTGTAGTTCACAGACTTCATCCTCACCATCATCAAGCTTACTTGAATTTTTATCTCCTTCTCCGTTTTGTCATTTCATTCACATGCCGAGGGCCTAACAACATTTTTAAAGCTCAAAATTGCATAATAATTATTGATCGATTTTATTAATTTTGGTATTTATTTTAATTTACATGTTCAGTTCAACAGCTATCTAGTTTCTTATAATAGTAAAAAAGTAGTACATTTCTCAATTTCTCAATCTTGTCTCTTGTAATAAGAAAAACCCTAAAGTCCTGTTTGATGTTATTGAGAGCCTTGTTGCACCTTCAGTTCCTCATGTGCCCTGCAGACATTGTGCCTACATCTCTTCTCATTAATGTTTTTGATGTTGTCGGCCCTTGGGTTGCGAAATTGATAAATCTCTCACTTAAATCTGGCCCGGTCCCCATTTACTTCAAACATGGTGTGGTGAATCCCATTCTAAAAAAGCCAAATCTTGGTCCTGTGGAGCCAAAAAACTACAGGTCCATATCAAAACTTCCAAAAATCTTGGAAAAAGTGGTGGCTAATCAGCTAACTTCATTTTTGGAGCAGCATGAGCTCTATGACAAATACCAATCAGGTTTTAAGAAAATGCACTCCACTGAAACTGCTCTGGTGAGAGTCTCCAGCGACGTAATGATGGCTGAAGACTCCGGTCGCTATACAGTCTTAGTCCTACTGGACTTGACCTCCGCATTTGATACCGTAGATCACTGTATACAGGTTGATCGTCTTAAATCAGAGATGGGGTTTTCCAGGTCTGTCCTCCAGTGGTTCTCCTCATATATAAAAGGAAGAACTTTTAATGTTGCGATCAACAATGTAATGTCCAATGTGTCTAACCTGTCTTGTGGAGTTGCCCAAGGTTCTGTTCTGGGGCCTGGTTTGTTTTTGTTGTACTTGATGCCTCTTGGTCAGCTGATCTGTGGTTTTAAAACTGCGTCCTATCACTTTTATGCTGATGACATTCAGTTATATTGTTCCTTCAATGACTCATAGTTTCACTTTTTACCTGTCTTTTTGGAATGTGTGTCTTGTATCAAAAACTGGCTTTCTTCAACTTACCTTCAGATTAATTCAAACAAAACAGAGACTCTGATCATTGCTCCTGACGATAAGATCCCCCAGATCAAAAGCCATCTTGGTGCTCTGGGTTCGTCAGTTAAACCCAGCCTCAGAAACCTTGGGGTTGTGTTTGATCAGGCCATGTCCTTGGAGGCCCACTCTCGTCAGGTGACCAAAAACTGTTTTAGTCACCTGAGAAATATTTCTAAAGTCAGAAAAATATTGTCAAAGCCTGAACTTGAAATGATCATTCATGCTTTCATCTCGTCTAGAATTGACTACTGTAATTCTCTTTTTACCTGTTTTAACAAGGCCGTTCTTAAAAGACTTCAAATTATTCAAAACTCTGCTGCTAGACTTTTGACAGGAATGCCCATAACAGCCCACATTACCTCCGTTTTGTCAACTCTTCACTGGCTTCCTGTCAAATTTTGTCTTGATTTTAAAATCTTGGTTCTCACTTTCTGAGCACTGCATGGCGAGGCCCCCCTGTATATTGCGGACTTGCTGTGCCCCTACACCTCAGGGCGCACCCTTCGTTCTTCAGGCCAGAGCCTCCTGAAGGTCCCAAAGACCTGTTTTAAAACCTGGGGGGACTTATCCTTTGAGGCTGTTGCCCCGAGACTTTGTAACGCTCTTGCCCTTGTTGCTCTGTATGGCTGAGTAAAAAGACATTTTTATTTCGGAAAGCTTTTACTTGATGGGTTTAACCTGAACCAACTTTACAAAAGTCTAATTTTTATTTCCGTTTTACTTCCCCTTGTTTTGTCCAGCACTTTGTGATTTTATCTGCGCAAAACGCTCTATAAATACATTTTACTCACTACTTACTAATTGTTATTTCCCCATATTGGCTGATTAATTGGCTATCAACTTTTTCCTGTTAGAAACTATTGTTATTATAACTGCCTTTAAAAATCCACCATTGGTCAATCCTTTAGTTACTGTAGTTGATTCATAATCTTGCTTACACATAAACGCTCTAGTTACAATGGCAGACACATTCACACCAACACACTCAAGAAAGGACTTCCACATTTTGTTAAAATTAACAGTCCTTGAGTGGGTGAGACAAGTTAGGAGGTCGGGTGGAATGTGGTCCATTATTATCCTGTACTAGGATGTACTGTATGGTTCAGTATTCGGTTTTGGAGTGACGGATTGGTACGTTTTTGGTACAGCAGAGAAACCTCTCTTTTTAAAAAACATAATGCTTTTTCATTTATTTTCAAAAAATGAAAATATTCAGAAGTGTGTAATAGGGCAGGATTCTTACTGTAACAATTAACAATAAATGGTGCAGACTGTCAATAAGGAATCACCCCTTTTCACTCAAGTGTAAATAAAAAATGCCCAAAGACAGCAGAACATATCATGATTTATTTAAAATAAACCAGTATTCAGCAATGTTTTACAGTTACAGTTTTACAGGTTGCCTTTCAGTCTTTTTGTTAACACTGAGGTGATCTCCTTTCACTATAGTTTCAATGTCTGCTCTGGACTTTATCTGAATCACAAACATGTAAAAGAATCCTGTGCCTTGTCTCTTTGTCATTCACGCTGTTACTCCCAGGGTCATGTGACAGCTTGAACTCTTCACTTTTCTTGAAGTGAAATCTTGATACCGTTAACAAGGACAAAGTCCATGAGCATTTCATTTTTCTTGAAGTGAAATCCTATTGATACCCTTAACAAGGACAAAGTCCATGAGCAACACGCAGCAGAGCAGCGAGGTGGTCGTCACACTCAGGTGAGGTAGGCAGTGTGTCCCACCCACAGGGTCTGGCTGATGATTGATTCAGACAGTGTGAACAGACAAGTCACAGATTCAGGCTACAGGAAGGCTGTTTGAAACATGTAGTGCGAGTTAACACATTGTACATGTTTAATACATTTAAACACACACTGCACAACTTTCAAGGCTCACCTTGCCTGCACACTATACCTATAGACAACAACTGGCGTACTGGCAAAACGGTCCGTGTGGAGCTACACTTTACAATCTTGGTGGAAGTATGTGGACATAAACAGACTTATGACTTTTGGTTGAAGTACATTTTTGGCTCCCACGGTGTACCGAACTGAACGTTGTGTACTGAAATGGTTCAGTTTGAATACATGTACTGTTACACCTATCCTGTGCCACCCAAAGACTGTGGAGGCTTTATAGGAGATTCACTGAAATAATATACTTTTCATTGCACAACAGGTTAGAACATAAAGCAGTTTTCTACAATTCTTGCTTTTAGGAATGCACCAATATATCAGCCAAACATCAGTATTGGCCGATCTTTGCTGTTATTGGCCAATATCAGTATCGGCATATGAGATGTAATTTCACTGGTGGAAGTGGCTGATTTTTATCTGTTGTTTTATTTTAACAGGCTTTTTCATAAATTTGTATGATTGAATTTGTGCTCACTCAAAGATAAATATGATGAAGGGCTAAAAAAACAGTTAAATTAACCTATTTTCATAGATGTAATATAGATTTCCCTGGTACAAACTAGGGGATAAATAACAAAAATAAACAAACAGAAAATAACATTGGTATCGGCACAGAATTTTGCAATAGGTATATCCCTACATGCTTTTTAATATACATGCTGGAAAAATCAGGAAGAGACACTGGTATATGATTGTAAAACCATTGCATAATTCACAGATGGATATAATAATCATTGCTCACATTCAACCCTCCAATGTGACAGGATTGTTGCTGATTGCAGAGTTGATCATGTTGTGACATGCATTTCAGTGATTATCTTGACACATTGTAAGAGCAGACCTCGCCATAGTGAGTAGAATAGAGTCCTCAATCATGAGAGCACTTTATGATACTGCAGAGAGCAAAGTAGCTTAATTAAACTACTTTGTGACATCAGTCTTTGTGTTAGACAAGGATAGTTAACACAGAAAATAATAGAAAAAGAAATTATTCTGTTGCAGGTGGGTTTAGAACATCCATTGGGAAAAGTCTTTATGATGAAGCTGACCGTTAGCTCTGAATAAACAAATCATCCTAATATAAGCTGAATATAAACCAGTGTAGACCTTTACAAAACTAATTTCGGCAAGCTTCCTTCCTCTCATCATCACAGCAGTTGTTGTTAACCTGTTAACATCCACCAGGTCAGGGTTAGCGTTGGGGGTTAGAGTTAGGGTTAAATTAAAGCATGTTTAAACTGATGTAGTTTGGGTTGTGTTTCAGTACTACATTTACATGCACAAAATATTCTGTTTTTTACCTGTATTTTTAAAAATGCAATACAGTTCCCTATAATAAGCTGTTTACATGGCTAATGAAAATGAATATTTCACTAATAATATATGTTTCCATGCAGCCGTGCAGACCCCGATTTAAAAATAGGGTTTTTTTCACTGCTGGCCAGTGAAAAGGTCAGTTCCTTATTTTATCTTAGTCAAAAACCTATTCTTATCCTTTTTCATAATGTTTAGAAGTAGGTGTGTTTCTCCTTCTGACCAGAAATGTGGACTTTTCCAGAGAGGATCTTTGTCTTTACCCCAGCTGAGCGTAAACAGGGGTTGTGTGTTTCAACCTTTGGTAAAAATGAGATTAAAATCTAAAACATTAGATTTATTTTCCCAATGCGTTGTATACATGTCCAAAGAATCCTCAGAAAACAGGAATAGTATTGGCACATCCCACGTCCCACAATTGGAAAATGCTCCAATCAGAAAAAGACCCAATTCAGGATATTTGGCCTTATACTTTCTGTTATGTGAAAAGAGTGGATGGTAAAATGTTAAATTCAGCTCTTACACACAAGAAAGCTAAATTCACTTGATGTAAAAAAGTTTGTAAAAAGTTTTTTTTTAATTCTATCGAACATCAGTTCCCACAGACCGTGCCAGTGAGTAGCACTGCCATTTTATTATTTTAGTTTTCAAGTCACAGAAAAATAAGAGAAGAACTCAGGCAATTTGTTTTAGAGTGTGCAACATGCTCAGAATACTAAAAAAGTAAACAACTCAATTCCCATTGCTTTAGTTTTTCATGATCTTTCACTAAATGTATTCTAATGAATTGTGGGTCTCTGCTCATGGATGTCACAATAGAGCGTTTCTGTGGCAGAATTCTGTGCATCTACATCTAACATTTGTTTTTGTGTCTGGCCCTGAGTAAGATCACAACACAGTAATTGGGCGCTGGTGTCAGGTGTTTCAGTAGCCTTGAGGCTGTTGAATTCAAAACTAATGAGTGAGAATAGAGATTGTGGAATGGACCTAGGGTCTGTCTTCTCAAAATGCAAATCAAAGAAAGGAAAGAACACAAGTGCTTTGTTGATCGAAGAAACTGAACTACCTCAAAGTTATATGTTATTGAGTTCCAGGAATGTGTTTTTTCTATCTCTCGCAAGCAAGCAATCATTATCAGTCAGCTTTATTTTAATTGTCTGCCATTCCTGCTATGATAATATGAGGGTTTAAATCTTGTCATAGTAAGATGAAGTAAAGCTCCCTGATTTAAGCATTTAAACTAACTCCCAACAACACTGTCATCTCAGCAGCAACATGCTGGCATGTTGGAAAAAAATCTCTATGTCTTTATATATTATATATTGAAGTTTAGATATTCCACTGCCCTTCCAGTGTTTCCTCTAGGATTTTCTTTTCTTTTGGCAGCAGGGGGTGAAAGGGTGTTGTTGTACCTGTGCATATAGTACACCCCAATCATTTTTTAAATTAAATAATTAAGAAGTGACTTGTTAATTGAATTCCTGCCTCTGTCTGTCTTTCATATGTTTATATATAATTCACCCATCAGCCATCACAGTGACTCCACCCACTTCTTATATACAAGGCTAAAATAAGCTAAAAACTTCATACATTTTATAGAGAGAAGCTACAAACTAAGCTAAAATCTCCACAGATTTTACAGAGTAGACCAAGGTGAGGAGGACAAAGAGAATGTGTGAATAAAATATCTGCAATAGCCCTCTTTTTCCAACCCTGATATCATTTTATTGCACTCCATCCACTAGTATTATGCAAATATTAAGAGTTGGTTCATCATCATCATCATCATCACTATCATCATCATCATTGTCATGGTTTCAGATAGTTTGAGTTAGATGTAATATGTCATACAGTAACATACTACCTGATCTGTTGATTGAGGAGTTGATAGATTTAGCCTATAGGTCAGACTGTTTAACGTGAAAATTGAAAATGCAACTAAAACGCATCTACTGATGTTAGTTAAATCTACCTCTCCATCTCTAGTCTCTTTCTTTCACTCCCTCTGTGTCGCCACATGCCTCCACTCCTTGTATCCATATCATTTCACATTAAAAGTAGTCAACAGAGCTGTGGAATATGACCTCATGATACAGTATTTCATCAAAATCTGAAGCAGCAGCTACATTCATTTTGCAGTGGTGAGCCTCTGCTTCAAAAATGTATATAATGGAAACCCTGTCTTTCAGATGCCAATAATGTGAAATTGCCTATTGCATCTTTGAACCCTTTATATCAAACTGATACGCATTTATATCAAAAAACAAAACCCCTTCTCTTTGAACCCTAAGAGCAAACCATGTTTCTTTTTGTTTTTTATCATGACTGAGTGGGGATTCGGAGAACAGTAGCTTTCAAAGTGTGGAGTTGCTTTTAGGCTCATCAGTAATTTATAATGACTATGCCCTTACAATCCTGTCAAAGCTACTGATGTAGAATATACTGAAGATGTTCTTTTGGTTTCTTTGTTAGTAGACTCTGTGAGGGGGTGGTGAGATGTAACATATGTCATGTCTTAATCAATGGAAAAACAAAGCCCATTAATCAGCTCCATAGTATTATTGCAATTATGATTTTTGTAAAATCATGATGTAATAATTGCCTCTATAAAGGTTTCTTTTTACTTTAGAAGAACTGCATGCTGGAATTGCTATGCATTTAATTATCCTTTTGTCAAAGACAGAATTTTTGTCAATTTGGTAAATTGTTATTGTTGAAATGTAGAACAGAAAAATTAATATAGAAGATGGACTGATATGAAACTAGATCTTTGATAATTTGCCCTGGAGGGTAACTATACATTTTAATTTAAAGCCAACCCTATCAGAAGAACTGATGTACACAGCATCTGCAAAATTACATTTATGCTATACGTCAGTACACATACGTCAGTGTGTTAAACTGCTAATCTAATGCACACCCTGGAATGCTGCTAATTAACATGTAGATGGCCCTGACTCAGTTGGCTCTGAAGTACAGGATGTTCTCCATATTGTAAAATAGTACCCTTGATTGGTAGATGATGGAAAAAGTGAATATAGTGAAAGCTGCTGAGGAAGATAAAAATAATCCCTTGAGAGTCTGTAATTATAATTTATACCAGAGGTGCAAGCAGGTATGAAGTAAAGATGTGAAAATGAGCAAAGTCTCTAGCGGGTTCCTAAGTTAACACAAGAGCAGGTATAGCAAGAAAAATATTGCTTTATGGGAATTATCCATGTGCTTGGGACCCAGTTGCATACTGTAGCTCGGATAAAACTACCTGCTCTGATTGGAGACCAAAAGACTTTGAAGAGAATGAACTCTAGACCTCTAAAGCCAATCCAGCACCACGCCAAGAGGAGCGTGTTATGGCTGAATTCAAAATGAATTTTACTTGTACCACTTTACCTGACAATTGACAGTTTGCCAATTAAACATAATAGTTGGTGTCTGATTGAATTTTTTAATACATGGGTATTATTAGGGGAATGTTTTCTTTAATACTGTTCAAACTTTCTTTTCAAACAAGGCCCTAATAGATATGTTGGAAACCAAACAGCTTACTTGAAATGCAGGGCCATCCAACATTTCATTGTGCTGTGGGATGTGTATGTTTCACCTCCACTGCAGACCTGTACAACCCACCTGAACACCTGCATCACGTAGAGCCACTGAGAAATTTGTGTATCTGCACAGAATTGTAACTCCACCCCTATAGGGATTAAGGCTGTTTCTTTAGTGAAAAAATACATGTGAATACATCCATTACACTATCCATTACATACAACGGTTGCTGTATAACTAGTTAGATAATTTAGTAAGAAATGTATGAATGTAGAAAATGTACTCTTGATTGTATGTTGATATTTGTTTGTTTCTTCTTCTTCTTCTCTCTTACGTCATGCAGTTGACTGGGGATTAAGTTGGTAGGATGATACGCTGACAAAAATGTAAATTTGTGGATAAAAAAAAACCTGAGCAGAAACCTCAAAAATTTGAAAAAAATATAAAAAAAAAAAAAAATGCCTGGGAGAGGAGGAAAGGTAGTTGCATCAATAAAAGGTAAATGCAAATAAGTGCAACAGAAACCAAATTAGTGAATAATTATGTGTGGACAAATAAGGAGGCTGCAGCGTTTATTGAGTTTATATTTCACCCATGGTGTCTTCTGAATCCAGCTTTCTGCTTATACCTGCACAACTCTTTTCCTTCTCCGTGGATTCTACCTTATGCAGTCGACTGGGAATTAAGTTGGCAGGATGATATACTTGAATAATGTAACTCTCACATTGTGTTCACAAGCTGTGGAAGTGTGGATCATTTTTGACTGCATCTAAAGTGATATATGTCTAAAAAAACAAAGTTGCACAACTATGTTTCTACAGTAGCTCAAAACAGCGCTATACGATCCAGGTTTTTAACAAATATAGTCTACCTCTTATGTCTATCAGCTCTTTAATCAACAGCTCATGTAGTATGTTATTGTAACTATCTTCCATGGCAAGAAACCATGATGATGATGATGATAATAATGATTAATAACTAATCTAAATCTAATTAACTTTATTTACATAGGACTTTTTGAAAGTTACAAATTGCTTTGTAATAAAAACATAATAAGATCCAGAACGTAAGATAAAAAATAACGAAAAGGCCATGAAGCAGCAGCGTTCTGAATTGTGGGATATCTGTGGATGTTAGGTCTGCTGATACCACAATACAGAACATTGCATATAATAAAAGTGTGAAGGACTGGTTGACTTGATTTTGGTGAGTCGTCTCAACTGAGCAAAACAGGACTGCACCACCCTCGTCACCTGTAAATCAAAAGACAAATCACAGTGAGAAGGCCACAGGCCTTGTTACAAACATTTTCAGCTACTGCTGCTGGGGCCAAAGGGTGTAAAATACAAAATAGAAGGAGCCCCAAAATCAACCCTTGGGGACTCCACAGAAGAGAACAGCACAGGAGTAGGAGGCATCTCCAAGCACAACAGAGAACGAAGACACAAACCAGTTCAGGGCAGCATCACTAATGTCAGCAGGATTTTTCATGTGGCTGATCAGAATATTATGGTCACTGTGTCAAAAGCCGAGCAGAGGAGAATTAAAGTAGAATACAAAGTCGACTGCAAGCAGGAGATCATTAATGACCTTGACCAGGGCAGTCTCTGTGCTTTGCAAGGAGCCAGAGTGAACATTTTCAGAGATTTTGTTAGTGTTCTTAGTATTATAATATAAAAGAAATTAGTTGATTAGTTAATTAGAAATGTTTTTCTAAAATCTTTGTTAAAAATGGCAGCTTCTTCAGTTCAACATTTCTTAAGACAGAGGCAACTAGTGCGCTGTCTCTAGTTTAAAAGAATGGCATTTAAAAATTGCAGCGGACAACACCCTGCAATTAGTTAGGGCTAAAATATCTTGACCAACTGTCTGATCATCATTGTGTAGATTGAAGCAATTTTGACAACAACTCTGTTGAGTTATGACTTTCTTCCTTCCCTCTTTCTCGTCTCCTTCAGGTAATGTTGGCTGCTTCCTACTGGTCATTACTGGCACCAGCCATCGATATGGCGGAGGACTCTGGGAAGTACGGCTCATTTGCTTTCGTCCCTGTAGCTGTTGGATTCACTCTCGGGGCAGCCTTCGTTTACTTTGCTGACCTTGCAATGCCCTTACTGGTAAGAATGTGAAAAAGTCAATTTCAGTATACAGTTCTGACTGATTTCCATTAACACCAGTTCTT
>JAPQRN010000336.1:7549-18423 GCA_037367275.1 Coranthus polyacanthus | reverse complement strand
TACTGTCTCTTTATGATTACACAAAATCTATATATACGTATATATATATATATATATATATATATATGTACATATACATATATATATATATATGTATAATAATTTTGACTGTCTAAATATGCATGGAAACTCAGGAAAATTGGTAACAGAAGTGGTGAAAAATTTGATAATATATAGGGTTTGTACATTAAACTGCAAAAATGGCTCCGTGGTGCCCCCTACAGACCACTGCTCCCGGTCACTTTGACCTACACAAACGAAATCGGCACACGTATATCACATTGAGATCTACAAAAAACGTTTTGGGGTCTGAAACACCATACCAGTACAGAGGAAACAAATCCCCCAAGAGCAAGCACTTGGCGACAGTGGGGAGGAAAAACTCCCTTTAAAGGAAGAAAAAACCTCCAGCGGATCTGGGCTCAGGGTGGGTGGCCATCTGCCTCGACCAGCTGGGGTGAGAGGAAAGAGGAGAGAGAAAAGAAAAGGACAGAGAAAGAATAGCAAACAAAATCAAATCCTGGACAGATTGGAGGTCAATAATGGCACATCAGAAGTGTACAGCTTCCAGGAGCCAGGATACCTGCAGAAAGAAGGAGGGAGAGAGAGAGAGGACACAGAGGAAAAAGCACAAACTGCAAGACAGGAAAGACACAAAGTTAGTGACATAATAGTGACATATGTATATAAATACATGGAGAGACAGTACTTGTCGTCGCCGAACCCCGGTTGAGAACTAGTGCAAGTTGGAGGTCACAGGTTGATGAAGCCACATCATCTGATAAAAACAGATGTGATCCTTAGGCCACCAAACTGGACACCCTCCACCTCCTCCCACTCTTGACAGGTCTTATGTGCAGGACTTAATGTTTTCTGCTGTCTTGTTGAAAATACTACTATTTAAGGATCGAACTAATCAGTGATTTTCGGGAATCAGTATATAATGTAAAAAAAAAGCTTATCAAGAACATTTGACAACAATTACCACTATGAATCTTGTGCAAACAGGATGACAGACCTATAAAAGAAAAAAAAGTCTTTAAGCTCATTTGGCTGAACATAGTGGATTGCTTCAATTAATAATAACTAAGTCTCAACTCTCTTTCCAGGCTAGGTGAGATTCTAGAGATTCAGACCACCACATCCTTTCCAGCCTTCACGATATTTGATTTGAGTTGTTAATTATACCATGGAGCTCGCATCCTATGAGTCACTGCCTTCTTTTTCAGAGGAGCTACAGTGTCTAGTATTGTACGTAATGAGGCTGCAGAGCCATCGATAAGGTTATCTAATTGTGATGCTGTAAAGTTCAGGTTTAAATAACTGTCCAACACTGTATTGGCCAATGGCATTGAAGTAAATGATAAAGGAACCATTTCTTTAAATTTGGCAATTGCTTTATCAGATAGACATCTACAGTACTGTAATTTGTTTCCCTGTACTGTGCAGTCCGTAATGTAAATTCAAAATTTATTAAAAAATGGTCAGACAGCAGAGGGTTATGGGGAAATATTACTAAATGTTCAATATCAATGCCATATGTCAGGACAAGGTTGAGGGTATGATTAAAATAGTGGGTGGGTTTATGTACATTCTGAGAGAAGCCAATTAAATTCAATATTGAAGTAAAGGCAGTGTTAAGGTTGTCATTATCAACATCTACATGAATGTTAAAGTCACCCACAATGATGACTTTATCTGTAATCAGCACTAATTCAGATAAGAACTCAGGAAACTCAGTTAAATTTTTTTTCTGATTTCCACTTTGAGTGGGTAAGACTCAGAGTAAGATTTTGAAACAAGTTGTTTCCATATTTAGATTTTGGGTTGATGCATAAGCTTGAATGGTAGATTGCTGACACTCCTCCTCCTCAGCCTGTGCTTCGAGGAATGTGACAGTTCAAATGACTGGGAGGAGTTGATTCATTTAAACTAACAAATTCATCCTGCTACAACCACGTCTCCGTTATGCCAAATAAATCAATTCCGTGATGCATATTAGGTCATTTAGAAGCAGAGATTTAGAAGAGATTGTTCTGATGTTTAATAGTCCACATTTAATTGTCATGTTTTTATTCTCAGCCGGAGCAATAGTACTGATTTTAATCAGATTATCATCTGTAACTCCTCTTTTTTTGTTTTTTTGATTTATATATTTTAGCTGGATGGGGAGCAGACACAGTCTCTATGGAGTACTGGGTGGGTGACAGCTGTAGTGAAGCAGTAGAGAGGCATGTAAGACTGCAACTCTGCATCCTGGTCATCCTGGGCATTCATGATTGGCCATGCAGCTGCGCAGTCCACGATAGTGCCTGATGTTGAAAAGATGCTTCTTAAACTGAGGTGTGTGTGGAACCTCCCTGCAAGCTCCTCTTGACTGCTCTCAATGTTTTTTTATGCTATTTTTGCTACCAAGCTCTCTCCACCATTTGATATCGGTTTGTCTTCTGAGGCCCACTTTATATAGGTCACCTTCTGTGCACCATTATATGAGCTTGAGAGGGGAACTATTCTGTTCTTGCAGTCTTCACATTCTCCATACATGCAGGTCTTGCTGCCAATGTCACAGCAGACAAGTTCTGTGAGGCTCTCTAAATGTGAAGTTCCAATAAGCTTAAGCTGACAAACTTGTCAGCCAGAAAGCCCAGGTTTTCATGTAACTTGCACAGGCATCGACCCTCCAGGGGATTGAGCGGCTACAGATAATGACTGGCTGTTATAATGCAAAGACACATGGATATTTCCATTTCTTGTTTTAGAATGCATTTTGTGATTTACTTTATATAAAAATCTTTGAGGTAAACCTGTGAGACACAAAGTGCACCGAATCCAGAAAATCACCCATACATAAATGACTAGGTAGACGAATGTCACTCACATACTGTAGGAAAACAAAAACACAAAGATGTTGCCTACTTGATCACAAGCATGAAAAATAGTCCTGTACTCAGTGATTAAGTTTCTGCAGGTAGTCACTCTGTAAAGCTGTGGCTCCTCAGTCAAGGACACAGTTTGTAATGTTAGTTTAGGAGCCCGCCCATTAGTTTTCAAACTTGCTCCACCCCTCTGCTCTGCATGCCCAAAAACTGGTGGTGGACAAACATGATTGAACTGTGTTTAAATTTTTCAATTCAGTGACTTTCAGTTAATACAAAAGAAACTAGTATATTCAACATTTCTGAAAAACAAACTAAAACTATGTGATCAAATCCAATTCATAATGGGAATGTAATTCAGCAGATCTGCGCCCTGCTTCGGACACTAGGGTCCTAGTTCGGACACGTCCAATTTCTGGTCTTTTCCCGGGCTTTGAGAAAAGCGATCACCAGCAAACGGTAAGTGAGAGTAATGTACGCATATTAACCAGTTTACATGCCAAATTTTGTGTTTTTATGTAGGGTTTTAAATGCCTAAAGTTGATAAGAAAGAGATTTTGACAACAGGAAGATGGTTATAATGTTCGTACTGCACTTGGGCGATGCTTTCTGCCTCTTAAATCTATGCCGGTATTTTCACTCTCTTCTTAAACTCTGTACTCATACCAGTGTATTTTGCTGGCTAGACAGTGGATTCAGTGGATCTAGCCAATGAAAATAGAGCACAGTGCATGACATCGTCATCTCTAAAAAAGTTTATGTAGCGGGAAGACCTTAACAAAGAATCATGTCTCAGAGTTGTTTTTTCTGCCGATCGCTGAACACATGCAGGAGGCTGTACACAAATGGGGACATAATGGGGACTTAACATTAAACATTTTACTAAAAGGCAATGTTTGATGTTTCAAGCATGTCCAAATGAAGCATTATAATACACCTGAAGTAAAATAATTCATGTGTGTGTCTGTGGGAGAGAGAGGCTCTGCATGGTGGAGGGCTGTCTTGGCCTTCTCTACATTACGTGGAGGGATGTGCCTCTGGCTTGGCAGACTGGGGTGGTGGGTCTCCTTTTCAAGAAAGGGGACCACAGGGTGTGTTCCAACTACAGGGGAATCACACTCCTCAGTCTCCCGGGGAAGGTCTATGCCAGGGTACTGGAGAGGAGAGTCCGGCCGATAGTGGAACCTCGGATTCAGGAGGAACATTCCGTCCTGGAACACTGGACCAGCTCTTTACCCTTTGCAGGGTACTAGAGGGTGCATGGTAGTTTGCCCATCCAGTCCACATGTGCTTTGTGGATCTGGAGAAGGCATTTGAGCGTGTCCCTTGTGGTGTCCTGTGGGGGGTGCTTTGGGAGTATGGGATCCATGGTCCGCTGCTACGGGCCATTCAGTTCCTGTACGACCAGAGTCTTGGTCCGCATTTCTGGCAGTAAGTCAGACTCGTTCCTGGTGCAGGTTGGACTCGGCCAGGGCTGCCCTTTGTCACTGATATATATCACAGGATATGGAGAGTATCCGGTTTGGTGATCTCAGGATCGCATCTCTGCTTTTTGCAGATGGTCCTGTTGGCTTCATCAAGCTGTGACCTCCAGCTTGCACTGGGACAGTTTGTAGCCGAGTGTGAAGTGGCGGGGATGAGGATCAGTACCTCTAAATCTGAGGCCATGGGTCTCACTTGGAAAAGGGTGGAGTGTTCCCTTCAGGTTGGGAATGAGTCACTGCCTCAAGTGGAGGAGTTTAAGTATCTCAGGATATTGTTCACGAGTGAGGGGAGGATGGAGCGGGAGATTGACAGACAGATCAGGGCAGCGTCTGCAGTGACATTGTACCGGTCCATTGTGGTAAATTGAGAGCTTCGCCTTTCGGTGGTCATGGGCTTTGGGTAGTGACCAAAAGAACAAGGTCACAGACACAACTGGCGGAAATGAGTTTCCTCCACTGGGTGGCAGGGTTCTCCCTTAGAGATAGGGTGAGGAGCTCGGCCATCCGGGGGGAGCTTGGAGTAGAGCCGCTGCTCCTCCATATCGAGAGGAGCCAGTTGAGGTGGCTCGGGCACCTAGTTAGATTGCCTCCTGGACGCCTCCCTGGGGAGGTGTTCCGGGCATGTCCCAACGGGAGAAGGCCCCGGGACAGACCCAGGACACGCTGGAGAGCTTATATCTCGCAGCTGGCCTGGGAACACCCCGATGTCCCCCCGGAGGAGCTAGAGGAGGTGGCCGGGGAGAGGGAAGTCTGGACTTCCCTGCTTAGGCTGCTGCCCCTGTGACCCGGACCCGGATAAGTGGCAGAAGATGGATGGATAGATGGATGGATGGCATTCATTCATCATTTGCCACAAATTTCCAAAATGAATTGTTTATTTTATAATAATAAAGGATGAACCAAAAAGTAACAATGAGATACAGCCTCATGAAACTGCATAAGGCAACATGATTTCACTCATCTGCAGTTAAAACAGCACCTTATTAACATGAACACATCAGTAGCATGTAGCATAGTGTACAATTAAACAAACTAGCTTAAACTGCAACACTTGCTTACATTGATATATTCACATCATCCTGTAGCTATAAGTTAATTTTCCCTCAGTGTGAGTCTGCACATCGTGACAGAGATTATTCATTGATCATACGTCTACAGTAGTAGTCTCTTTTATTAGATTATTTAAACATATTAACAGTGTGTTTATTCAAAGTTAGCTGACTGCTGTCTGAATGTGCACGTCACATTGGTAGCCTATTAGACAAAATCCACTCATCAAGAAGAAAGTATAATGTGTGAATGTAAGGGCAGAGATCGCTGTTCAAATTTATCTCTGCAGTATATAATAATACTTTATTCACTTATTTTTTATGAGACACTGTCAGTAATTTGGTAATTGCTTACACACTGACCGCAATGACGTTTACTGTTTTCTATCAATATCACCCTGAATCCAGATGCAAAGTGACCACTAGTAAATCAGCAGATGCCTCGGGTTATATTGCTATCTGAGACCAGAGACTGAACCACTGTAGATTCAGCATCTGACCCTAAACACAAGAGTGACCATCACTTGAATGTGATCTCCCTCTGTTAAACTCTAATCAATGTATGGATCATGGATGTATGCACTTTGAATACACAACGTCAGATTGTCTGTATGAATGAGGAAATGAAGCAGGTCAATCACAGATCTCCAGACAACAGGGGGAGGAGACCTTCAGAAACTCAAGGTTTGTTGAACAAAATCTGCCACCGACCAGGTTAGGTTCACAGAGTAAGTTGGTGCAGTAACTGACTCAGAGTTAAATTGAACTTGCTTTGTGAAACCAAAAACCCTGAGTTCCCTCATTTCAGGGTTAACATACTCAGAGTTTACACTAAGATAGTAAAATAAAACAGGTGACTTTGACAGTGTTTCTTCAGTTATGTGTATTGTTTACATATTCACATTTCAGTTCTTCTGAATGCATTCTCTTTTGTTTTGCTATGTTTAGTGCTCATTGAAATGACAAAATAATGCATTCAGTTCAACAAACTAAATAAATAACCTACAAAATATTAACCAAATGAAACAAGAAAAGGATGGACTTACCTCAGATCATCACAGTGAGACCGTGATGTGAAGGACCACCATGTGGCTCTTGATAGAGGATCCGCTAGGCTTGTGGGGCCAGCCTCTGGGCCAGCCTGGCCTGCTGGGGTCTTGCCTGAAAAAGTGACCCACTGAGGAAGGTTCTAAGGCTTTGTCCATGATGTCACTGTCTTTGTGAGTCATAAGATTCTAGAACTAAAGATTATTTTAGTTAGATGATCTGTATGTGTGTAATACTACTGACTGTACAGGACCCTGTAACCGAAAAGAAATAGGTAAAGTTGGAAAGATATTCACATATCCGAATCTCCATGATCAAAAACTTATACCCATCACATCACTGAAAGAGAAAGTACACCTCTTTTGAATCTTAATAAGGTAGACGATGAGCAACAACCTGATTTTTATTGAACTGAGCCATCCTCCGACCTGGATAAATGACATTGGTCTCGATGTGCGGTCGGCTGTGAAGCGGGTGTGAAGTGACCATGCCACCACATTAAGAAACTTTTGATGTTTAAAAACATATATTTAGTCTCACCCAAACAGCATCAACAGTAGTTTGGGGCAGGTCCTCATTCTAAATAAGGAACAGACGTCATCATTTGAAACTGAAAAAATACAAGTATATTACTATGAAGTTTGCAGGAACTGCTGAACACAATGTTTCAAATGATGCTTTGAGAATTTCTTCTGTCATGTCTCTTGGTAGATTTTGAAGAGATTTTTTGGATGATGGAATGGGAAAGGTCTGTGGTATGTTTGGATTCCATCTCTGTCACCTTGGCCATCTAAATGAATGGCAAAACAACACATGCACTGATCTCACAGTAAAAATACATGTTGTTTTAGTTATCATAAAGAGAGCACGGTGCATAGAATCACCTGCATCACAAGGTATGTGTTATCTTGCCAGGCTTCCACTTGATGCTAACACAGTCCTCATTTCCAAGTCTTGAAATACTGCCTACAAGACAAAAGAAAAATCTAAATTTGTTTGCATCTGCACTTAGTCTGTGGCTTTACTAAATGTGTGTTTAATCATTTATTCACCCTAATATATTTATTATTACCCAAATCTGTAGGCAGCCTTTTTGGAATCCTCTTCTTCATTCAACCCTTGCAGTGGATCAACCACAAAAATGCAGTTTGAAAGGGCATGGAGATACTGTTTGAAATAAAAACTTACTTTTCTTAGTTTAAAATATTTAAACCATGCAAAAAATGCAACTGTGTGAAATACAACTGTCAGAATCTTAAATCTATTACTGTGAGTTGTGTAATTATAAGGTTTTATTGAATATATATGTGTGTGTTTGTGTGTGTGTGTGTGTGTGTATTTAGATATATATACTCAAGGATAAAAGAAACGCACCACATTCATTTTCTAAAATTCATTGCAAAATTACAAACCGCTACGAGTTCAGTACAAATTAGAGTCAAATTAAAATGATTGTTTTCTTGGTTCCATTTCATTGATTTTGATGAGCAATAAAAAGTGGATATTTGCATTCCTTACTCATGTGCTCATGAGTGAAACTCAGAGATGAGGTTGACCACTGCTCAACTGTACACAGCCATTCCCTATAAAAAGACACCAAAATGGAACCAAAAAGACATTTCTCCACGATGCCACAACTGTTGCAACCGAAGAGAGATGGGGAACCATTGGCATACTCCAAGCCAAACGGAGTGTTTGGATCAGCTCCAACAGCTCTGAGGTGACAAATAGCCACTGTCCTGGATGTGAATGGGGGTCATGTTAATTATTGACTGTGGAAAGTCAATTATTTTTGTTTATAAGGGTACTTTATGTTTTGTTATGTTATTGTTGTTGAAACTGTAATAAACATTAAAAAAATTGCCTGAAGATCACGGATGGATGTGTGGTTGTATATACTAGATTTCCAACAAAAGAAATGACTCACTAAAAACTGACTAAAAAATTGCAAAAAAATCTGTGGTGTGTTTCTTTTTTCCTTGAGTGTACATAGAGTATATGTATGTATAACACTTATAACACACTCAGCAAAGTGTGTTGGAGTGAAAAAGAACATGAACATGGTGACATGAAAAAGTTTACTCTGACTCATACCGCCACCTATTGTTGGAAATGTCATGTTTTACCTTTTGCTGCGCTACTCCTAACAGGTTGAAGATATCCAACTCAAATTTGGTCAGGAAAGCCTGAACTAATTGATGACACAATATTGTGAGGTTTCGTGACACTATAAGTTAAGGGCGGGTCAGTTTTGATGTTTCGCTATGAAACATGAAATGGTAAGTCAGCTGTACATTGTGGAATCTGCACAAAACTTTACACGTATGATAAGACGAGATGATAAGATAGTCCCATCCTGAACATAATGTCACAACAATATTGACTCTGGCCAATAGTGCCATCTACTGGCAAAAAGAAGTAACACACCCAATACTTTTACTCACTACCCATTTCATCAGCACAGTTGTGAGACCTTGATGATGCTATATTGTGAAGCTGTTGACCTTATGTGAAACGCTGTTGTCGCGGCAACTCAATACTTGCCATGAAACACAAAGCTGTTTTTGAAGAGTTAGAAATGACTTCTAAGACCCAAAACTTGGCACATGTGTCATGAGGAGTGTATCTTGTTGACTGATGTGGGTTTTGGGTTGAGGTTTGGTAAAATAGCTCCATAACGCCCCCTGTGAAACATTTAGCACCTGCATCCACAGCATCGCATCTGTCTCAAATTTTACATGTTTGGTAAGAGTCCAGTTCTGAAGACATGTACACAACAAGATTTGTTCAGAGTCATGGCGCCACCTACTGCCAACAGGAAGTCAGCCTCACGGCACAAACTGCCTGAATGACCTGAAATTTATACAGTGTGTTCTACACATGATATACAGTGAAGTGACATGCACTTGGTGGGTGTTCTCCAGCACCACATAGTGGACACTGGAAGTGACATTTACATCAAATTTGCTATGTCTTCGACGATGTTGGACCCAATGACGCCTACGTGCCCGCGGTGGTAAAACCCCTCGACCGCAGTCTGCCCTGACTTGTGTGTGTGTGGGGGTGCGGGCCCATCCCTAGCTGCTTGCAGTTACTAGGTTTTATACTGTTTTTATGCCACCCCACACATGCTGCACAGCGTTGTTATTAGCTGGAGGTACAAAGGTCGACACTGCCCAAAGGTTAATGCTCAGAAGTCCTGAATACAGCAAAACAAAAGGAAAATAGAAAGTACATTCAGAAGACCAGGTCTGTGCAGGTAAATACACCATCACACACTCACAGAGTGATGATTGACAAGGATTAATATTGGATGAGTCTATATAATGTTTTTAAGGAAAATATTAATTATATTATATTATATAATAGTTATTATTAACTCACTTATTGTCATTACCAAAGGAATGACATTTTTTTCATCTTATTGTATATATCCTGTTCTAGACGTGTTTTAACTCTTGTATCCCCCTCTGCAGATTTATCCATTTAACTACACTGTAAACATGCCCAGAGCTGTAACAGCTCTCTTGTTACAGTAGCAGTTAATTATGTTGGTCAGGAGGGAGCTTTATTGATCGGCTCAGTTAATTGGTCGTTTAATGGTCCAATCCCAGCGGCCCATTCACAGACACAGCTACGGTTTCAGGTTTTATGTGTTTGTGAATGTGTGAGAGTGTAAGAGTATGCATGATAACCGCAGGAAACACAATGCACCAGCTGCACTTCCAGCCACAATCCTTCAGGCTATAAATAATACACTTTACTGCTACGGGCTCAATTAAAAATCACATCACATTCCTGTTCATTCAGATTTGTTTGAGAAATCAGGAAAGGCCAGGAGGTCAATGAAAAATCAGGACGCATCCTCACAGCCATAAATTTCACTTTTAGTCTTTCCCCAGAATTGCTATTGCAAACCACCAAATTACATCATTATTGTCAGACCGTGTAGTTAAATGCCATCAAACTCCTACAGGAGTTGGAACAGCAGACAACAAAGCCAAATTGCAAGCATTGTTTGTGGCTGTTTAAAATGAGTTTAAATTAAAACGTGCTGAAATGCTTAGTTGCCTGTATCAAGGATAAAAATCTGTACAATGATTTCTATGTAGTGGACTCAAGAGATCAATCGCTAATAGTGAGAAAAGCTGTAAAATAAAAAAATATAAGACATTATTGTCTGATTGTTTTCACTGCAGTTTTGCTCTAAAACACACATAAACTGGCCCACACCATCGCAAAACTCTGGGAATGTTCTCAAAGGAAATACAACTGAAGCACATGCTTCCTCCTTTCTTTTTCTTCTCCTCCCTGCTCTGTGTGTTTGCAACAGGGACAGAGGTGTGTGTGTGTGTGTGTGTGTGTGTGCTTTGCCCAGACTTTTCTCTCTCAGAAAGAACTGCAGTCCCTCTAATACA
>JAPQRN010000335.1:0-18433 GCA_037367275.1 Coranthus polyacanthus | reverse complement strand
GTTTCAGCAACACCGCTGACACTCTCGTGTGCAGGTATGCTAGGCTAACAGCTTCATTAAACCGTTCGGAAAGGAGCGAAGAACTGTCGAAACTTCACCCAAACCGCAACGCCGTCGTGTCGTTCTAACGCCTTAAACGACCAGACCCCGACGTAGCGTAAAGTTATCGCAAATAAAAGATGTCACCTGTCCCGCCGTGCGGCTAGCTTAAACCACCCAGCAACGCGTACAGCAGCTCTTACCTTAGCACGGAAACTGGGGCCGTCCGCCTGGTAAAGCGAAAGACTCACTTACATCTACATCAAAATTTTCGTTCTAATAGTATGTCCATGGCTGTCGCGTGTTCGAAGTCCACCTTTTGCGCGTTACGGCCGCTGGGTATTTCCTTTGAACGTAAGCCCACCCATCTCTCTGTGCGGCTCACCATACTGGCATCAGTAAGCTACACCCAGTGACGTTGTCATGGTGCCGGCGGGCGGGTGATCTCACCTGGGTGTGAACTGTGTCTGGTCGGTAGAACCGGAGCTGGGTCCGTAAACGTGTCTTAAACCGGTCTGTAATGTCACACCAGTCTCACGCGTTAGTCCGATGCAAGTTAAGACAGTTTCGCAAAATGAGCGTATGGCTTATTTTAAGCCTGAAAAAAAAGTTAGCGGCCATCTTTGTCACCATGGTACCAGTCACTTAACAGCTGAGTGGGACAAAAAGGAGGACAACACACATCACAATAACCACAATAATAATAATTTATGGTTTGTTTGTGATTTTCCTATTTTTTGTGGAGGAGAAATAAGTACAGGAAATTTTTTTTTTTAGAAAGTGCCACAACCACTGGAAATATAAAGTGGTGTCAATTATTTAGTCAAAGGTAGGCTGCATCCAATTTTTTTGTGGTAAATGAATAAGTATGAATAATTACCTTGGTTTAAATCGAGTTGTTTCTTTCAGAGTAATTCCTGCTTATAAACACACGAACACATCTTGACACATGTCTTGTTCTTTTCTGCCACCTCCTTGAAAACGGTGTCATGAATAAAAGATAAAACACATGAACAAAACACTAAAAATACGTCACCTCACTGTTAATGCATTTTTATGTTAAAGGCTTTATTTTAAATGACTTAAAAAAAATCAATGGAGTCTGTGACTGATCATTTTAACTAATTAGGAGCAAAGGGAAATGTCCTTACATATGTAAAATGTGGTGGCCTGGGTTTGTATTCGAGCCATTTCTTACCAAAATGTGTGTGTTTGTAGCCCAGGATTTGTTTTTACTCCCCTACTTTACACGTATCTCGTGTGACTCCACATTTAAACAAAGACCATGTATTTTCCGTTTCCTTTTCACAGGTTTAAAGGGATCTTTTGTGTCTCTTTCAAGGTTCCTGTTTTCTTGTTTTTATATACAAATGCATTCTAGTTTTATACCATATTACATTTAGAAAATATACAGTGTATATTTTAATTGAGAAAAAAACAGTATGTACTCATTTCGCCTCTAATTTGGAAAGACGTTTTAATTCAAATGCCTTTCATGTGCATGTTCTCGGTGATATATCTGGCCTGAGACATAATATTATGTAACACTCTCAAACTGAATTCATTTTGTGTGCATTTTGACTCCTGTGGAGAATAAATCATGAGGAAAAATAGGTATGGATGCAGTGTTTATGACGGATACAACATAGTATTTTATTTGAGTGGTGCTTAACTTTAAGGGTTTACAGTTTCAACACAGGCAAGAGCATGGTCTATGGTAACAATGCAACCAAAATCAAAGTCAAAGTTTGTTTGTTTTTTTAGTTATTATTCTAACGAGGGAGGAAGGATGTCTTTCTGAACTTAAATTCCCTTTTGTGTTACTTTTAATGTGATATAAATACATATGTGGCCCTTGAAGTGGGCCGATTTCAAAATATCCAGGAAGAACACAGATTGGGTGAACTGGGTGAAGTCGAAAAACAAATCACATTTTCTTTTGTATTGTCCTCATTATGATGAGTTAAGAATGTCTGTATTTAATGAAATGTCTGTTAATGAAATGTCTGTCCATAATCCTCAAATGTTTTGGTGCTCTGATGATGACAGGATGGAATGGTTGTTTAAATTGAATGTGTATAAGCTGGCGGCCTTTGTTTCTAAAGCTTGGAGGAAACATCGGGAGGGTTTGTTTGTTTAGGATTATATGTAATTTAGGTTGGTACTCTGGTGGTGCTTTTTCGTTGCTGAATATTGGTGTCTTGTAAGCCAATCTGGGCTGGGCGTATGATGTGCATGATACAAGAATAAATTCAATCAATCAATCAATCAATCAGTCAATCAATCAATCAATCATATAAGATACACAAAGTTCACTTTTTTTATCAATACATGACTATCCCGACTATGGGTAATTCAGAAAGAAAAACTCCTGAACAACAAAGTGATAAAAGTCACATATTTGACTCAGATGAGACCTTCACATGTGACATAAAGGAGGCGGTGGCTGAGAAAGGGCTGGAGGTGAAAGGTCGCTGTCAGAGGGAGGACAACATCTCCAGGTTTTTCTCCAGTGGCACCTTGTGTCTAATCTGCATCTAAAGGAGGACACAGCATCTCTTCACGCCTCCTGCAATATGCGCTGATTAAACCACAAGAGGGCGCTGGGTTTCTATGTGAACTGAATCAGTAGTAGGTGATGTGTGTAGATGGTTCAGCAGAGTATAGAGTAGTCGGCGATAAAACATTTGAACATAGTAACTCCGGCCCAGTGGAGCCTGTTGGCTGCAGGTACATCGGACTCGATACAGACGCTGCACCGCTTCACATGCTTGTGGAGCTGGTGTGGACTTTGTCTTCAGATATACTTAGAAATTTTATTGTACCACTTTGCTGTGTGACTTTGAGCAACATCAACATAGTCCTCAGAGAATCCCCCTTACTCAGGCATTTGCTCTCCACTCTTCATACGAGGAATGTCAGAGCTCACAGGAGATAACAGCACAAAGTCAACACGGTTTTGTCTGCAGCCAACGATGAACCAGTCTGGGCCCTCAGACCCAGCTGGGTTGCATTTCCTCTGTCCCTGGCCGTGTCATGGTGTTTCATGCCACCGTATGTCTGAAAAGATATCTGGCCGAGCTGAACACGAAGTGCTCAGGAATGTGGTGGAGGTCAAAAAGTACAGATCAAGAAACAGGATCAGAAGTCTTGGAAGCAGAAGAACCACTGATTTGTGCACGACCTCAGAATGTGAATTCACAAATTTCTGTCACCTCCGCAGCTAAAGCCGTGTCTGGCGTTCTCGCCAAGTGGTCGAGTAAAGCCTCAAACACTGGAGAAGAGACTGATGACGCTCTTGTTCCAGTGAACCCGTCTCTTGATGCTCATGTTACTGACATTGTGTCATTAAAAACCTGCGCTATGTCAACACTGGAGATGCAGCTGAGAGCACCGCGTCGCATTTCAGTTTTTTTGGGTTGGTAGTGAACATGCATGCCTCCAAAACACACAAGAGTACAAATCCTGGGCTACAAACAGATAAAAATGTGCTTTAGTCCAAACTATTTCAAATCATTCATCAGTCATTTATATTAATTTAGTTATTTAATAAGGCCATTGACATGAAACAATGTATTAACAGGGAGGTGACCAGTTTCATAAAGTGTTACTGTTTGGTTTTTGTGTTTTATATTTTATTTATTCCACAGTTTTCAGTGAGGCGGCATAAAAGAGCAAGACATGACCTACACATACTGTAGTAAAGGGCTGTGTGTTTATAAGAAGCTGTTGACCTTCACAGGAATTTCTTCAAAAGAAACAACTCCATTTAAACTCCCTGAACCGTTTTTTTTTTTTTGTTACGGCAGGTTTTTGAGGAGATTGGAAGACTGGCTTAGTTTTATGTTTAGTTTTCGTCAAGACACACTCAAACTGCTCTCCCATTATATTAGTAGGAGTAGTGAGACGCATTTTGACAAAATAATACACAGATACACATAATCCCAATCGCATTTAAAACACAACTACATTTTTCTACATTAGAAATCTACTCAGCATTTACAAACTGGGTAAATTGTATTTCCTCCCAGATAAATAGGTTGAATCCCTGTTAATCCCCATTGATATTTATGCCACTCGTTCCTGATGGTGACTTGTAACCTTTTGTGGAAATGGGGTTCGTGCAAAGTTTTTCTGTGCGCGCAATCATACCCGCAGAATACTGATCGCATTTAGCAGTGTTTATTTGATGTAAACAGGCAAGCTTCGGGTATTTCTGGATACGGGCGTGTCTGTCAGAGGAAGAGAGGCTTTCCGTCCTTCTCCGCCATGTTGCAGAGGCAGCTGAGCAAAAGCAGCAGGTCCTTACGAAGTTTTCTAGGCGCTACGGTCATTATCACCTCCCTCAGAAGCTCTGGAGTGTAGTAGTCTGCCTGGGTGCTGATTGTATCGGATGTCTCCTTCAGGATCCCATAAGTGTTGATAATAAACTCAGAGAAATGAGGGTGGAGTGCTATCTTATACTCAAGCTGGCTCAGCCTGTCCTTAAGATCATCGTATCTCTGAGTTAGATGAAGCCGATACCCTTCGTCTACCTTCCCTGTCAGCGGGTGTGTGCTCACCTGCAGGAGAAATAAGGGCATGTACTGAAAATGGACATGTTACAGTTTGTCTAGATGTGATCTCTTTCCTCTTGGAAAGTCAAAAAGACACAACCTAATTTTTGATAAATGAAAAGAAGTTGTGCGTGTCTAGCAAGAGTTTTCTCACCTCTATGATCTTGTTGGGTATGTTGAACCAAGTGAAACCATAAAGCCTCTTATGGCCCTGGAAGACACTGGACAGAATCCTCTTATCCAACTGGTAGGCAATCTCTCCCAGCAGTCTTTCTGGGTCTGCAATACAATTTTCAATATTAAGTTTAAATTGCGCTGCAGTGTGACCGCTACAAAACTGTTTAACACGTGAGTTATTACTTACATTTGACCTCAAAAGAACGTTGATCCTCGCCGCTCTCATAGCCTGTTTCCTCACTCGGGCCTGCGTGGATCGAGCTTTCAATGAAAGACTTGAAGTCCACCGGGGATGAGGTGCGGTGTTTCCTTCTGGTCTGCTGCAAGCCCTTACTGAATTGTTTCTCATTAAAGGTGTTTTGGCCCAGACTTGATGTATTTTTTCCAAAAGCCGAGGACACTGGTAACAACAAAGTCAGATAATGTCATTTATCACTGGTGACAAGCAGAAAGAGTTACGTAACAAGCTGATCACGAGAGCACTATGAACCGTTTCTTTGGAAATGGGTTGGTAGAAGACTTTTTATATCATCTAGAAAGTAACTTTAAAGTGGCCTCCCCTAGTATATGCTCAGGCATTTGTTATTTTCTCACAGAACAAAACTAAGCACAACAGTTAATTTCAACCCTAACCTTGGCTCTCATGGGGTTAAAAATAAGCCAAAGTTGACCGGTTTAATGTTCACTGGTACCGTCATTCTTTGCAAACCTAAACAGCATTCCAACTGCCATCTAGTGGCAGAAAAAAACATTTACAATACCTGGTAATTCCTGCATGGTATCATGTTTGAAGCTGCGCATCTTGTCTTTCAGGTGTCTGTTTTCCTTGATTACACTTAGCATTGTTGACTTCAGCTGATCATTTTTCTGCTCGAGTTTTGCGTTTTTTGACAGCAAGGCGGTGGTTTGGTCCAGTTCCATTTTGCGGCTCCCGGTTTCACAGCTGATCCACAAACACCCCAATGTTGCACACTGCAGCGGTCATATCAAATCACCGGTCTGTGGTATTGTTTCCAAGGTCTACAGTGCTACTGTGTTTTCGCTCAGTCGCCATAGAGATTATATTGTTGACATACGGCCTTAAAAGCTGTTTTGATTTAATTTCATTCATCTATCTTTCAGCCCTTTAACTTGGCCCTGGGTATTGTAGTTTGACAAAACAGTCGAAAGCCTCAGGATCACTTGCTTTTCTGCATTTTCAGCGAGTATCACATAGTCTTCATACTCTGATGGAGCCTACACAGACGAGAAAGACTAAAAGAGCCATGTATAAAATCATAACAGACCCATCGCCATAACAACTGAGCTGACGAAGACCACGTGATGTTTGAAAAAGCATGCAAAGTGGACCTTGAGTTAGGTCTATTTTGTATTTGTCCTAGCACTACTTAATAATATGGCGTAAGATGTGTTTTCTAAACCAAAATTAATTCATACATACAACAGGTCTCATATGTCATAAAACTTTAATATACCCAAAAATTACAACAGAGACAATCTATTTATATTTTCATTAAAAAATGACATACACACTTAGTGAAGCAACAGAAAAAAAAATCTAGAATTATCTGACATTGTGTGATCAAAGCAAGCTACAATACAAAATAAAATCAAGATTGGGAACTATACGCACTAAAAAGTGTTTTCTGTTAGTATTTTCTTCCCCCCATCAGCCGCTCCTCCTGTTTAGCTCCCCCTTGTTCTTCCAATAATAGCCAGAATGTAGAGAAAGATGTTGATGATGTCTGTGTAGAGGTTAAGAGCAGCAAAGACATATTCCTCTGGACTCAGGGCCAGTTCCTTGTTGCCAAGCAGCATCTGCGTGTCCACCGCCAAGAACTGTAACAGAACAAATTCACCATTGCTCAAACCATGTTTTTTTTTTTTTAAACAAGCTACATTCATGGCTGATAAAGAGACTAAAACATATCTCATTTCTTATGGTCATCCTTCAGCTAATGACTTGAAATGCAGCAGCAGGAGCTACTTTCATACCATTATGGACTGAAAGTGATTCTCAAAAAGCAACACAGTTTAATCTTTTACAGTAATCTCTGGGTCTATACTCTTTGTTACTGTAAAACAACTTAACACCTTAACAGACAAACTGAAGACAGACGGACTTGTTTTAATGTTATCTTTTTAGTTTCTTTCTTTTCTTGAGCTGAAGGGCACATGCTTTTTAATAAAGTTAACTGAATGTGAAGAAGCTATTTTTTTTTTTTTTTTTTTTTGTCCAAAGGCAACATCAGTGTGTAGCAGCGGAGCTACACCTCCGCCATTTTGGACTGAAATCTGTTGTCAAAAAAGCACCAGAGTGTTGCTTCATTGCTTCCTCTGTGGATACCATCAGCCACATGTTTAATGTCACTTCAGAGGAAGACACACCATCTTTATTGCGTGACTGATGTAAATTTAGGTCGGTGAAAAAAAGTGGCAGCCATTTGCACCTGTGTGTCCACAGTCAGCTGTTCTGTTTACACCTGGGTGTTGTATAGGTCTATCATTGTCTATTTTAACCACGATCTTTTCTCCCATATCAGGCAGTTTTCAGGGTTCCCACAAAATTTTACAGACCAAACTACCACCGAAAAAACCCCACCAAAAACCACTTTTCCATGACTTTTCAAGTAACGTAATTTCCATATCCATAAATAACCTTTAAGTACATCAAGAGAAATGTGAATTATTGTAATAAAATTAAACACTAATAGCATTCTTCAATTGTCGATTATTTTCATATTCACTCATAAAAATTAAGCTAATAAGCTGTTTTCTAAGGTTTGTAATAATGTTGATACAAAAAAACCTCCTCAGATCTGCAGAAATCTGAAAACGGGCAGTTTTGCCAAAAGATGAGGAGTTTGCATCCCTGCAAAAGAAATTCCACGACTTCTCCAAACATTTTGACAATTGTACTTTATTTCGGGACTTTCTCAGGCCTGGAAAATGACTTTTTTTTGTTATTTCCAAGTTTTTCATGTCTTTGGGAACCCTGAGTTTTGGTGCCTAAACCTAAACAAGTAGTTTCGATCCCTAATTTTAAGGGAAAAAAATGGAAATTGAGGCGGGGGGAAAAACAACAACCTATTCAGCCATAGTGTCATTTAGTCAGCAGTAACAACATAATAACATTTCACTTTTTTTTCTTCATGTACTTGGGTGTAAATAGCAGAATAGCTGCTGTACTGGTGCAAATAATAGACTTTTTTTTTTTCATTTCTGGCTTGACTTAACTCCACCGGAGACACTTTGACCAGTGGGTATAAGTAGCCAGGATTCACCAACCCTACATATCAATAGACAACTCCCTCTACATCCAAATAAGAACAAGTAATACTGGCATTCGGTGACTTACACAGGTGAAAAGCAATGCTCCCAGTCCGGCGTACACGATGTGCAGAATCCTATCACGGATGAAGATGCACAGGAGGCCAAAGAGGATCAGGACGATCAAACAGACGAAAAGCACACCGTAGCAGGAAGTGAAGTCGTATTTGGTCTGTGGGAGGAGTGACACGAGGGTTACCGTCACGTCAGAGCAAAGTAACGTCCATTACATACATACACAAAGCAGGGTTTGACAAGACACGAACCTGGAGGGAGAAGATGACCACAGTGAAGCACACTATAGCCGTGATGCCCACTGCCATGATCACGGAGTCCGTTTCATGAAAGCTGGCGATCATTCCCACCATGTAGGACATCGCGAGAGTCAGGATGGACTGAAAAACAAGAAACACAAAATGTTTCAACGCCGTTACAGATTCTGAGGTGACGAACTACACGCCAAAACATTTTTTTAGTTACACAGAGAGACTGAACCCCGGACTCACTTGTCCATACATGTATTTTACATTTATCCAATTTAATAAATCTTTACTAATAAGAAAGAGGAGGAGGCTGAAAAGCACAAAAAACACGGGCATGCGAGTCAGTTAGAAGACATGGCACTTCCTGAAATCTAACACTTGGTCTCTGTTACTCTTATTTCTTCCTTCCTCCTCTATGTTATGAAAGAACCACGTCAAAGCCAACTTACTAACGCAACCAGGTTCCACGGGTGTTTTCTGCGAAAGTCTCCACAGCAGCTGATCACACACACAGAGACCAGGAATATAACGTAAGACACCAAGTAGGTCCACATGTGCTCCGCCACGAACACCTTGACTTCATCCACAAAGGTGAAAACAGCCACGAAGGCGAATGTCACCATCAGCTGAGCGGTTAACACCAGGAACACCTGGAACGAAGAAGTGGAATTAGGACCTGGATCTTAACAGCGTTCCAATCAATATACTTCATTAACTCCACCAAGGAAAATGACAGTTTAGCTTAAGTCTTTTTTTTTTTTTTTATTTTGCTGCCGTTTTATTTATCAGTTAACTGGATATCTCGAAAAGCTGATTTTCAATTAAGTTGTCTGGCAAGTACAACAAAACACAGGTTTTATTTTGGTGCCCGTTGCTTAAAAAAAAAAGGGTCATTCCTGTCGTCAAGTAACATTTTGGCTTCGTAATTGTTATAAAAATGACGTGTTTTTAGCATTCTCTTTGACACATTTTACTTTTAGGTACTTTTAGGCTCAAAAATAATAATTATCTAGAATGACATCAGATAGGACAGACAGAGGAAAGACATTTGCGTTCCATTAAATTATATGAGAATTTCCACCCTGTCGTTTCTTGTTCATGTTATTATTACTGTTATTTATTTCCTGCATTATGTGTGATGACTGAATAGAACCCATTCATCCGTACTTCCGCAGATAAATAGGACTTTTACATCAACGTCAGATACGTTTTCAGTTGTTTTTGGTTTTTCTGACGGACAAACGTTCTCTGTGAGAATTTCCTAACGTGGTGAAACTTCAAGAGCGTGACAAACAGGAAGACCGCTAGAACTGCTTTTCAAAAAAATGTAAAACCTTTATGTCGCTTCCCGAAAACGGTCTCAATAGAAGTCTTTTTTTTTTTTTGGAAAGGCGTGTGTACGTACTAACAGGGTGGGAAGTGACACACAGGGCACAGAAAATGGGACAATCTACCAACTGCTGTTTCACCTGATTCAATGCATTTGTATTGTATTAATGCGTTTTCATGTACGATCATGAGCCCCGTTTGTAACCCCATTCTGCCTACGTGAAACCCTAAATAGTATTTCTCAATGTCTCTTATCTCTGTTTAAGTGGTAACGAACATCTAAATGCGCATTTGAAGCGATTTGTTATAAATGTGTGGCTCATTTTAGCAAATATATAAGTAAATCGCAGAGACCGAAAAGTCACTGTATGACAGGAACATATATCAATTCACTGCATACATTGATAGATGTAGAGTCATATAGATGTAAGTTTTAAATACTGTGTTAAAAAGTGGAAATGGATTGGGCAGCCATGGAATCCTAATGCAGTCTCTTTGTGTGGGTATAGATATGAAATTCTCTGTCAGTGTATATGTCACCGTGTACTTCAAGATGATTGATTTTCAGCACTGCGTACAATGGACACACTTCTTCATCCAGTCCCTTACCTTTCGAATAAAGGCTCTCCTGATGCTCTTGTTATCTAATCCAAAACCAAACTCCTCGTTATCATGAAAGGCAGGCGGGTCGTCCTCGTGATGGTAACCATCATCTTTAGCGACACCAGACAAGAAACACGGAATATATTACATGTAACCCAGACATATGGAACCCCCGTACAGCACAACATCACAAAGTCATACCCGCCCAGTGGTTCGTGAAGCCCTGTCCAGGTGGAGAATACGGCGAAGATGAAGGGTTGACGCCGTATCCGGAGCCGCCGGGAGCCACCCCGAAAGCTCCGGGTACACCTGGGGCAAAGGCGGTCGGCGGAGGGTAAGGGAGGCCCCCGGGAGCAGGACCTCCGAACATATTTGGGCCTGGCATATTCATCCCAAATGCGGCGGGATATGCCGGCTGCCCGGGCAGCGGGGGCGAGGGTCCCTCCACGGGAGCGTAGTCCGTCTTCTCGGTGGCCATTTCTAGATCGGCGGCAGAGACTGTCTGGGAGGCTGGCGTTCTGAGACGGCTCTGAAACGTACCATAAATGAAAGAGGAGTCATATGAGCCGCGTTTACGGTAAACAACCTGCACTAATCGGAGGGAAAAGGACGGCAAGAAACAAACGCCTCGAGGGGGGGGAAAAAAAATACGTTATTGCGTCACGTAAAGGGGCGTCGCAGAATGGAGATGACTTCCGGTAGATAACGCGAAAACTTGATTAAAAAAAAAAAAAAAATCACATCGAGCGACGGTGATATTGTAGTGTTTTCTAGCGAAAACGAAGTCGCGGTTTAAACGAAGCGATGTCGCGTTGACGTCAAAGAAAGCGTTGGATTTCACCGAGTTTCCACGCGATTAAAAATGTAGGCCACTCGTTTCACTTTCAGAGACTAAAATAACAATGTATTCTTCCTTAAAGTGCATTTACTGGTCAGCTGACTGAATGTAAGTAGGCGTAGTGTAAGGATGGACATATGTGGATAACAGACAAGTTACATGATTATTATTTTTTTTTTTTTTGTGTTATTGTTGTTGTTTTATATCGTGCTGGCCTGGCCCGGCGCGATCAATAAACAACAGACAAACAAACAAACAAAGAGACACAATTAAAAGGCGAAGATCAGTAATCAATAATAAAATCTACTCACATCAGGTGCTGTCTAAGTATACGTCCAGCTTGGCTCGACTTGGTACTTTTCCGCTGGTTGTTTCGCACGCTCGTTGTTTTTTTTTTTTTTTGTGCGTGTGTGTGTGTGTTTTTTTTTTTTTTCCACTGACAGTACACCACATTCCCCGCCGCCCACGGCACGCGGAATGAATGAGGGATGATCTGTCAGGTGTCAGGCCAAATACATATGTCGAAACGAAAGTAAACTGCGTCCAGTTGAATATAGAACAGTCATCCGGAGAACATGTGCACAAAAGGCAAGGCGAGCATTGTGTAAAAAAAACAAAACAAAAAAGAAGTGACACGTGTTGACCAGCAGGGGTCAGGAGGGTTCATCTTCAGTGAAACGGTGACAGGAAAAAAAAAAAAGCCTTTTCTGGATAAAACACATTGAACGCGTTGGTTTTGGGTGCATTTAACGCGCAAACAACCGCGCGGATCCGTTGCAAATATTTCTTAACATGTTGCGTTATTTGGATTTTTTTTTTTTTTTTTTTTTTAATTTCAACATCAGGACGTTTTGCAAACAACCCAGGCTGTGTCTTGTGCAAAAACTTAATGTTAGGCAGTGGTCCTTGAGGATATTCAACAGGCTGATTTTAAAAATAAGAATATCTATAGCAATTGTCCATACATTTAAATACCAGTGATTTTCATCCAGATGAATTGGCTGTGGCCTAAAAAAATAAAAAAATAAAAAAAAGTGCTGTGACTGATTCAGTTCCTTCACGTGCTTAACACTGATACAGTAATTTAAGAATTCAAATGTCTGTTTTTGTAAATATCTCATATTTCTGTTCTGTAACGTCACAGTCACTCCTTTCTTGTAAATCACGTAAAATTACATATATATATATATAGAAAATACAATTCGAGCACACAAAGGACTGTAAATACATACATTTGAGTGATTTCAAAGACATCAGTCATGCAACAGAAAAAAAAAAAAAAAGACAAACGACTTGTGGTTTCACAACATTTAAAGCGAGTCAAGTCAGACAGAAAACTGAGGCATCGTGTCAACGACCCGTAAACATCTAAGGTGTTGTTGTAAACAGAGAGAAGCATCGTGTGTACTTCAAACTGCAGAATACTGTGTGGTGTATTAATGACTTTCTCTCCATGACATGCAGGATGCATAGCTTACCAGTTTCAGTTTTAAAATAGTTATGGAAACATGACACTATTTCACACTGAAAGCAGTTCACAAATGTCAAACATATTATATTGCTATCAAATAGAAACTATGTTTACATTTTAGTGGGACACACTAACACCTATTCTGCCTCTGCCCTAAACACTAAAAGCTGTTTAGTCTTGTTTGTAAATGTTTAGATGGATATGTTTGATGGATGTTTTATTTCACCATCGGATACATTTTTTTTTTGCTAACTCCCCCCCCCCCTCAACTCTAACCCGTGACAAAGGCAAATGGACAAAAAGCACAAAGGTAGAGGATATATTTCCTTTTATTTCACATATTAAATGTTTGCATCATTTTGTGTCATGCATTACAAAATGCAAGGTGAAGAAGGTCATGCCCTTGCATTAGAAAATATTTAACGTCTAATGACATCAAATATAAAACATGAAAAAAGTTAAAGTTCTCACACGGTCATTTATCAGACTGGTCAAGTATAAAAAGCAAAAGGATTAAGAGTCTATTTGAGACAAAAAAAAAGAAGAGGAAAATCTACAGAAAACAGAATTTTTTTTTTTGACTTATTGCTACTTTTCCACACATATTTTGTTCTTTATACACAGTGTAGTGCTTTGCTAAGCCAAGTATAAACATCATATGCTCTTGATCATTAGAAAGGCAGCAGCACATGTGCACACGTCTTATCGTAGGCTCCGTACAACACATGAACAAAAAAAAAGGGTTTATTACTGTAAGGCTCCATAATAAATACATAAATAGTATAATTTAAAAGGCACATTATGAAACATTTTGTCAAAATGAAAGATTCACATTCAATGATGTTTCTCCCCTCGTGCTAAGCTTCCTTGAGGTGCAATTTAAAGGGAAGAAAAGTGAGCGCTTGTGCCAGCTTCGGCTGTCGTCGCAGCATTTTGTCTCATCCGCTATCAAGAAAATCCATTTTAAAAAGGAAACAAGATGAGGCTGTCTATTCTATGTCACGCCAAACAATTATTAAAAGGAGAACTATTAGAACTAAACACTGACCTCTCTAGAATTATCTGCATAGCTTCACCAAATACAATTGTGGTCCAACACTATTAACGAAAAACTGCATGATGATGTCGGTTATGTCAAGATACTGTATGTATGCAAGTGTTTTGGTTTGTTTTCAAACTGCTGGGGAAGAAACCTGATTCATAAGACATGAACGCACCTGGAATTTACCTAAAATTCCACTGCTATGTACAAACAAAATTCAGCAACAGTTGACATGACATCTAGCGAGTCCAGCTGAATTGACATTAAATATTTTTTCTTTTGAATAAATATTAAATATTCTTATGTTTTTTACATGTTTAATGGTGACAAAATACTGATCTCATTTGAGTAAAATATACTATGATTCTTCGTTTGTCTCCAGAGATTCTTCAGGTTCTTTGGTAGAAGGACTGCTAAGTTTAAACTTGCTAGTGGCAATCATCATTCAGCCTCTACTGTATTCCTCCTCCTAACTTCATCCTCATTGAAACATGGAATCTGCTTTCTTCTTCTAAGGTAGTTTCCATGGTTTTACTGCATGCGATCTGTCTGGAGCTGCTGAGGTTGGTACTGGCTGAAGGCTGCAGCTGCAGCAGCAGCTCCTGGAGTGGCAGCGGTGGTGAGCGGCTGCTGGACGGCGTATCCGTACCCGGCTGTCGTCATGTAGCTTGTCGGTGCAGGTGAGGCTGCATATGGATACTGCTCATAAGCGGCGGCGGCAGCTGCAGCGGTGGCAGCAGCCGCAGAGTATTGAGCATATGCGGCTCCAGTGTAGTCAAGATACGGGGAAGTGGCAGCAGCAGCTGTTGCCGTAGCAGCAGAAGGTTGTACATGAGGGATGACCACACTAGGTTGGACAAAGGCTTGAGGGTAGACATAGTGGGCAGGAATCCTGTGGGACAGAAAGACACACAGGGTCAAAACAAAGCAACGGGCAGTCATTTGCCCAACGCTGAAACTAAATTCTGGAAAACTGAAAAAGCAGGCGCCACAATACGGCAATCCAGTCCTCAGTTTGACACAGCAAATCCATTCATTAACAACTGAAAACCCTACCTAGAAAATGAAAAGTTAAGGAAGCAGCAAAACAACAAGGAAACACAAGCGCAGCTTTTAATTTCAAAAAGCACCTTAATCTGTAACACAGTATGGCATTAAAAGAAGACACAGCCCGGCCCTGCACCCAGTGTTTCACTAAAAACTGAATTTGACAAAATGCCAGCTTATCGCACAACACCACAACATATCAAGAAAAAAAAAAGTGGACATTACACTGTCCACATACTGTCACGCCAACCCCACACATACGGGCATGCCCACACATGTTAATAAGTCCTTCAACACAAACCAAAAGTACAAAAATGAGGCTTTAGATGTCCTTAATGGAGCAGCTATTATATGCCAGTCAGTTGCAATGCAGTCAGTGTAGCCGCTGCATTTTCTGCATGTCTTGTATCTTATCAAGTGGTTGTATTAGGTTCCACGAAGGCGGTTGTCTATTTAATGGTTAGAAACTTTTTAGCATTTACCTATTTTAAAAGACACAAGCAATGTGACAGTAAAGATCTATTTGAAAGAGCAATGTGTATATAGACCAGTGTAAAAATGGATAAATGCATGGCTGGGTATCTGGATACATTTTGCCCCACAAACTAGTGTTGAAGTTAACACGCTCAGTAAATATACTGAGTAGCAGGTGTGAAACTGTTATATCTGTCCGTAGACCAGTGCCCCACCTCCTCTCACAGACATACACCCCCACACAAGCACACACACACACCAACTTGACTGACAAGGGAGGCTGGAAAGCATGCTATTTTTGCTCCCCTTGTCATCCAAAGGACAAGCTGATCTTCTCCTTCAGTAACACATGGCAGGGCACTCGTCAACTGTAATGGCCGCCTATGCCACTACTGTCTCAGTGACCTTCCTAAACTCAATTTTCCTTTTCTTCATCATCAGGCTGGATGTGGTTCAGTCGATCAAAATAAAGGAGGAAAACCACTGAAACCAGAGCTACACTCACAGAAAAAGTTGCTTGTTTAAAATGTGACAAATCTAATGACATTCTCCTGTCCGAGAATGGATCCAACTTTGAAGCCACGATGTCTCTGCGACACAACCTTTTTTTTTTTCTTTTTTTTCTTTTCTTTTTTTAACGTCGATATTTCAAGTGCTAAAAAAAGGGACGCAGCTGACTTAACACCATGTCTGTTGAAAGAGACGGGATGAACATTTTGTGGTCCTGCAAGTCGAGAGCTAAATAAAGGTGCTTTGTAAATCACCGGGACACATGGGTAATCCCCACCACATAACCAAAAGACTTCAGGGGCACATGGCTCGGTCCACCTGTTGTCCACAGCCGAGCAGCTCTGTCTGTGCCATACATTATTAACAGCGCTGCTGAGTGACTCCCATTTTCCATCTGAATTTGAGAGGCTGCGGAGATCACTGTAGCCAACAGCTGCTGCCGAAAAGACCGGCTAAGATCTCTGTCTCCAGCATACGGTGCAGTAAACATTTGAGTCCGTCTATATATAAAAGAGGACTGGCTTTCTGTTCCGTTTATTGCAAGGCTAATAATGAATCCATAATCACACTACAGTTATCTAACATCTAAAAATTGTTTCATACAGTCAGTCTGCTCTAAAGTGTGCGGTTTCATAATCAACACTGATATTTTCAGTAGCTTTGCTCACTTGGGGCAATTTAACACACTGTTCTGTGCTTTTTTTTTTTTCCCCCTAACGTGATAATAGTCGTTTCATTCCTCCGGCGCGGTTTTATTTTGCTTTTCAGCGACATCAGCTGGAGAGCCCGGAGAGAAAAAAAAAAAAAAGAAGCAAAAATCCTGACGTTTTATCCGGAAAAACGGCACGTTCGGTTTTGCGCACCTGTAGATGCAAGCTACGAGTGAAAGCAATGGGTTAATATAAGAAACACAGCATCGTTGGTAAGAAACAGAAAAGGAACTCCCACATGCAAGCCAGTGTTTGTTTTGTTGCAGGGGATCGATTTTGAATTGAACACACTGTGAGTGATCATCAGCCCCCTTTCGACAACAAAACACGATCAACTTGATGTTAACTAAAAACTGGGGGGGGGGAAGGGGGGAAGGAATAAACCGCAGGCTAAAAAGCACAAAACAATCATTAAAAAAAAAAAAAGGGAAAAAGAATCAACACCCCATTGCAGAGTTACAACTCCCTATCAAAACTCAAAAAAAGTCTGCACAACACTTCCTGCAACCCCACCTCCCCCACTGCAAGTAGAAATAAGCACACAGTTAAGCTGAACACCACATCATACTGAAAACAAGGCACACACCAATCTATGTACTATAGAAAACTGAAAGAAAAGAAGACTTCCATGCATCTAGTCACCATTTTCAGTTCGTTTGTGTATGTTCAGAGTATACAGGTAACACTTTAGTGCTTTGCCCAATGCAGACTCAGCTATTCCTCAAATCATCATGTCCCTTCATCAGCTATTTTAACCGTTACCGACCCTGTCAGATCAGAGAGAGATAGACAACATGAAGTCAATCCTGTGGTGGCTGGGGACAAATGTTCACTTCCTTCACAAACAATGCCAAGCAGAGGAGCACACATCAACACTCACATGTCCTCATTCAGTATTAAAGAAGAGGAGGCAGTGATAAAGAACATGTGGACAACAATAAAAGTAGATCATGAATCATGAAAGATTTGGGGTTTTTTTTTTTTCTTCTTCTTCTTTTTCTTTTCTTAAATTGCATACAAACAGATTGTGTTGGAGGAAGCGGGGAATTCTGCAGCTTAACATACCCATAAGGTCTCTGGATGAACGCTGGGTGGATCTGAGGAACGCCGAATGCAAACCCTAGAATGAAAACCAACCACTGTTAAGACTTCTGTTTGGTGTAGCGCAGATGAATCTGAAGACGAATGTGCAAAAAAAATTAAAAATAAAATAACACCAAGAACACGTCAGCTCACCACCATGTAGGTCAGGTCCCTCACCTGGCTGTATGACCCTGGGCTTGGCCCCCAGGTAGGCCAAATTCACATTGGCTTTCCTGCCATCTATAATGGGGTTGGGGTCCTTGCAGGCTCGGTCAGCAGAGGCCCGGTCTGCCATTGTAACCTGTGGGGAAAACACACGGTTTTTGTTTTTTTGTTTGTTTGTTTTTTTTTTTTGTTGGAGATGTATGACAGTACTGTGCAGTGATCAGACGATTTTGTTAGTTAATTTCGTAGTCAGCTCAAATGTGACCCGAAAGACAATCGTGTAAACTTGCTCTCGCTCCTTCACGTTTATATTTCAAAAGCGGTGCGTGTTTGCGCTGCAGCTACAAAAAAAAACAAACAAACAAACAAAAAAAACCTAACAACCTAATTTTAACTCGGCTGTCACGCAGAGCAGCAAACGCGCAGCCCGTCTTTTCTTTCAGGTGCTGGATCGACCTGACGCGATCGGCGACCGATACAAGTCACTTTAAAAAAAAAAAAACTTTTTTTCAACTTACAAATCCATAACCTCTCGATTTCCCCGTCTGCCGATCAGTGATGACCACCGCCTCCTCGATGTCTCCAAACACCTCGAAATATTTCCTGAGGCTCGAGTCCGTCGTGTGATAAGGAAGACCTCCCACAAAGATCTTGGTGAAGGTGGTGTCTTTCTGTGCGGAGTGCATCATTTGCGGGTAGATGTTTTTTAAAAAAAAAAATAAAAAAAAAAAAGAGAGAAAAAAAAAAAAGGTTTTCGTGAAAAGTTTTAAGGTGAAGTAAAGTAGGGGTGGGGGGT
>JAPQRN010000334.1:0-18435 GCA_037367275.1 Coranthus polyacanthus | reverse complement strand
GGGGGGAATAAAAAATGAATAACAGGCACCATTGCACAGCTTTACTTGTGCTGCAGTTCATTCATCTTCAGGTGACATTGCTCTCCCATTCTTTCTCTCTCCCTCAAAATTAAAAGACAGGACTCTAGATAGAGAAAGACTGAGCAGCTGCCTGATTAACTTAACTCCAGGTCTTAATCCTGTGTACATTGTAAAGAAAAGATTTCAATGAGACTTATTATCTAGTGAACTTTGCCTCAGAGAATGTCATGTCAAAGAAAAGAACAGACCCCATTGGGTCCTATATAAGATAAGTTAAACTATTCAGTACTTCAAGCTCTAGATTAACTGATGGCCTTAGTGAGTCACTAGAAATCAAAGTTTGAACTTAAAAGAAGGTGACATTACGGCCTCAAAATAAATCCCCTTCACTAAAAGTTATCAGCCTGGTCAAGTTGGGAGAGTAATGCAAGGTGCTCTGGGGTACCTGCCAGTCGAATTTCCTCATAGCGCTGATCCTCTTCCACATACTGTTCCATAAATACATCTTCAAGCTTTTCTTGAAAGGACTGATTATCTGGCTCATAAGCGGGTGGTAGTCCCTGCTCCAGGCTTGTAGATACTGGGCTGGGGTGAGTGGTTTTAAAAAAGCAGACCGCGGGGTCTGACCCCCCACATATATGAGGGGGTCATATATGTTAAAATCTTCCTCTCCTCCTCTCCCCAAGTGCTGCTGTAGCTCATTTTCCTTTTTCTGGTTCTTTTTCTCTTTCTTTTGGTTATTGGTTACCAAAAGAAGTTACAACAGACTATTGCTGTTTGCTGTAACTTCCTGTAATTGGTCTGAAAGTCCAAACGATTCAAAAGGCCACACTCCGACACCTCGCTAATCAAGCTAACTTGCCCATGTTGCTAAGCTAGCTGGTTTTTGAGCTGTACATTTTTGTGGACCTCTCGAAGAAACCACTCCCTATAGAAGACTGATATTGGTGGACAGTTGTCAACAAAATATCAAACTAATATTATTCTACAGTTTGCCTACTGTCATATTGCCTGAGAACACATCGATCGACATGAATCCCAGCACGCCTAGGTACCCCATGGCCTCCCTGTATGTGGGAGACCTGCACCCAGACGTTACTGAAGCTGTAAATGCACCGAACCAGGGTTTAGTTTGATCTGGAATACAACCACTATTTTGGTTGGACCGAGGTCCAGCTGTTTGGTCTGGACCATGGTCCATTGAAGGACCTACAGTCTGGACCAAACAAGTCCAAAAGTGCCCTGAGTGAATTCTGGAACCAATCATTAATTTATTATGGTGCCTGTTTTTGGACTGTGGGAGGAGGCCAGCTAGGAGAAAACTCATGCAGATGCTGGGAGAACAGGAAGAAAGGTGAGTCTCCCTAATAGGTTAATTGGTCACTCTAAATTACCCCTGGGTGTGAATGCAAGTGTGAATGGTTGTCTGTTTATACATGTCGAAAGTGCTTCCAGAAAAAAATGAATGAATGCATCTACCTTGAGAATGATTTGTTTTTATGGTCTCTGTGTACTATGTCCTAAGAAATAGATTTATTTCTTATCTAATCTATTTCTTAAATATCTGTCTCTACCTCTCATACTGGTCAGAGTAACATTTTAACTTTGTGCTTATCAGGAAAGACTGTTATGACGAGGAATCTAAAGGTGTTCGTCTGTTTTCATCTGGCTTTGTGAGAGTAATGAAAATGTTACACATTTGACCTTTTAGTTTATTGAACATCAATTTCATATTTCACATTGATTCCCCAACCCATGTAAACCCACCTACTAAATATTACAATTCTTTCTTTTTTCTTTTCTTTCTCATTTTATTTTTCACCATTTACATCTGTTCTATAAAGCTATGAATCTATAGTTCATTTGCAACAGGAACTCAAAGCCAAGTGACTGTGGCATGTGTTAACATGTGTACATTGTGTTTTCTTTGTATATATGGACCATTTAGCATGAACCAGCTCAGAATATTGGGAACATCTGATCACAATTTCTCATGTTGGCAATTTCTTTAATGTAAAAATTGAATCAATTTATTTCTGTGTGTGAATTAATAGACACATTAGTAATAGACAGTTCAGCAGCCCATCTCACAGAAAAGGCCACCTTCACGTGGGCTACTGAATAAACTGAACTGTGTTATGGGCAGTGTGATATGTGTGTCCTCTGTGTGTGGCCTCCTAGTTTTCTCACGTTCCTACAGCATGTAGCTGTGCAGGGGCCCTAGCTGCTGGGACACAGACGGTCAGTGTTCAACACTGAAATCTCCATTGAACAACTTTTAATCCTAGCTTGTAAAACTGTGTGGCAGGAGAATGATGTTTGGATGTGAATGGGGCCAGACACATGCTCCCAAATCAAATAGCCTGAGGTTCATGTGTCAACAAAGGAGTTAGTTAGAGCAAAGAGTGAGCTACAACCGGCAGATTGATGTACAACCATCATTATGAAGAATTAAAATTTGTTTTATTTACGAACAATTTTATTTTAAAAACTTATGTTAACCTACTGTATAAAAGTAGGAATACCATCTATAGTCCCACACAAGTTAACATTGAAACCATGGTATGTCCGACCATTCCTCTAACTTTCTCAGAATCCAGACTTCCCCTGCACATGCAGTAAAATGTTATTTTCCAACCTCACTCAGCCGTTAAGCGCTAAGCTGAATCATCGATGCCAAAATCCTGCACCTGTTCCTGGGACATATGATGGGATAAACTTTCCCTGCATGTAGCAGATTGAGCTTGCCCAAGGCACGGATCACTGTAACTATTGTAACATGACAGTAGCTGTGTGGTATGCACAAAGGGTTAACACTAGGCCAGGTGTCAGATCACATTAAGTCCAAATGTCAACTGCATGTGAGAAAACACAAAAACTTATGACAAATAAATTGCAATATTTTAATGCAACACACCAAAACATTGTTTGATCTCTTGCTGTGTTATGAGTTAAATCTTGCCCACTATGCTTCCCACAGAAGCCCATTTTTCCCCAAATGCAGCTCTGTAACGTAATCATCTACAGACCTCCTGTTAATGTCATGTTGTTGTAAAAGCAAAATTCAACCTTAAAATACTCTACTGTACAATACTAATGCACCATTAGTGCCGAGCAGTGATCGCTCACAATTTCCTGTCATGTGTGGGAAACCTCAATGTCATCCCCATGAGACCGAGGACATTCAGAAAGGGAAGGTAAGTGGCCTTCATAAAATAACCTCTGATTTCATTCTTTAGACATATGCATAAAATTATAGCTCTTTTTAAAACTCAATTTCAGTTTTAAGTCAGTTCAGTGAATTGAAATTTATCAAAAAGGAAGGTTTATTTTAGTGGTGGAACATTGCTGTCTGCCTGAACACAAAGTTTCTGAATATGTCACCCATAGCTTCATTATTTTAAACTGGGAAATAAATGAATGAAAAATTAAGCAAAGTCATGAGTATTATCTTTATAATTCAACTTCACCTTTAGGTGCACTTTTAACAACAAAGATTTCAGAGTCTGAGCTCTAGTTGTCATCCAGTCATATGGCTTAGATCAGGGGTGTCAAACAGCCCATGAGCAATCAGAGGGTCCACTTTCCCAAATGTGAAAATTACATGAAAGACATAAAAAAAACTGCAATTTTTCAATAAAAGTAACAGCTATTCCTTCTATTCCTTCCTCTAATCATCTTCTGTGACTAAACATTTTGTCAAATGAACAAAAATGACCAAAATCAACAAAATTAATTAATAACAAACAAAAACCTAATCAATAACATGAACAAAAATTAACTAATTAATTAAAAAAATTAAAAAAAATCGAACAAACACAATGAATACAAACAAATACAAACAAATATACAATACAAAGAACAAAATAAACAAAAATTAACAGAATAATCAACAAAATGAAAAAATGAACTATGAATGATGCAATTATTTTACTGTTCTGTCCCACTTGAGGTCAAATTGCACAGGATGTTGCCCCTAAACTAAAATTAATTTGACACCCCTGACTTAGAAACAGCCAAATCCTGGACTATTTTGAATTCCAAAGTCCATCTGTGACTTAAACACACTGTATGAATCTAGGAGTGGCAGTTTCAATGAATGTCAACATGTATTTGCCATTGGGAATGGAGAGTCATCCAGGAACTCTATTTGTGGGACTGGTTCCAAGCCAGATGGGGGAAGTGAAGTCCGCTCAGTAGCAAACATCAAAACATCCTCCAAAGTCACAGCAGCCTGGCCCTCTGCAAAGAAAAAATATTCAGATATATAAACCATGGCAATGTGGTCTCCCAACTACGTACAAAAGAAATTTACAAACCTTCACAATCGACAAGATAATCTGCCCAGTAGGCCAAGGTTTGACTCTCTTGACTCTCTCAAGTTCAAAGCCAGTGAGTCGCTTTTCGGAGTGGCACAGGACAGGGACCAGCAAAGTAGGGTGTTGCTGTAGTGCAGTCAAAAACTGAAGGGCTGAAAGACCGTCTTTGAATCTACAAAGAGATCACAAATACTGTATCACTGCCGTGTAGTGCCAATTGCATTTAAATTATCTAAAGAAAATGCTTCCCTACAATCACAATCCACCTAAGCAAATGCACATTTGGGGTAAATGCTTGTGTGTTGAACATCACTGATTTAAAGAACCCAATACCACAGACGGCAGGATGGAATGAGTACTTATAGATTAGCACAAGGCAGTGAGTGAAAAGACAGACATCGCATATCAGTTGTATTACAATAAGGCACAAATTTTGTCAGTGATTGATAACAGATATGCTTGCATAAACCAAAGACAGGGATCATGAGGAAAATTTTCTTACATAATACATAAAATATAAGGAAATCACATCATTAAAAATATTATCTTACCTGTCAATTACAGATGAGTTGCAGTCAATAATATACCATCGGAGGTAGTCGGCCACGATTTATTTCTTTTCTTCTAGAGTAGCCACATGTCCAACCTGCTGTCTGTAACATTGTGCTGTGTCTCATGATAGATTCTTGCTTAGCATCCAATGAAGCAGCATTCTCAATCTGAAAGACATAAAAAGGGACATAAACACTCCAGTAAATAACTGCATGTACTGTATATTGTTGCTTAGTTTTTATTCAGTGACATATAGTACATAGCATGGTGTAACCCTACCCTATCAAAAACCAAAATGAAGCCAATTCTGTGTACAAGATATAGGAAGGAAACATTGTATTAAAACACTGCAGTCACTAGGTAAAACTCTGTCATACCACACTGTAGCCTTATGCTATTCTCACCTCTTGCAAAGCTTTCCCTATTTCTTCATCAGTTATTAAATTAACTGCTGATTTGAATGAAGGCTGGCCCGCAAGAAAATGCACAAGATCTTCTGACAGGAAATGGGGTCCTGGAACTCCATGTATAACTGACACTGCAATCATCTTTCCTGCCAGGTAGTATTCATCCTCCCTAACAGCTGTGAATGAATTCATATTGCAAAATTAAAAACATACAATACATTAATAATAAAATCACATGTAATGTGAAATATATGTTTAATGATCATTAACCAACCATTACTATAGTATACATCTAATCCTATGCATACGTTTGCATTGTAGACCAAGAACCGATGACCTCTTGGTCCATCAAAAATGGGCCTGTCTTGAGTTAAAAAGAGTTAAGACTTGGACCACCTGTGTCAATGCCCTCCTCAAAAACACCAGCATCATCAGTAAATCTGACTAGCATGTCCCAGATTTCAGAATATGTTGTACGCTTGAAATCTCTGACTGCTCCATCTCAAACATTAGCCCTTGAGATGTTGGACCTGCTGACTCTTGTGTGGTCAATATGAAGTGATAGGTTTGCTACAATGTCAGGTAGTTTAATGTTCATCTCATCCCTGTGATGACAAAAACTGATCTAATTAGTGGATATTCCAGACAGTGCACAATTTGCTACTTTTACAAAAATAATTTAAATACGAGAAATATTGCACAGTGAAAAACTGGAACACCACAGTAACAAGCTCATTTTACATTGCTGTATGTTGGAAATTGTCCACACTGACTGCAACCAGCTCCTCGTCCTCTTCCTCAACACCTGGAGCATACAGGCCTGTGTATTTACTGTTGGGAAATTACAATTTCCATGTTCAAATATCTTACAAACACAAATTTCTTCCACGTGAATGAAAGTAAAATTATGTTCGTTACTATCATTTTTTGATTTACCTGTCGCAAGAAGTCTTGATTTGTTTTAGGTGGATCCATATCCTCAGTATCAGATATTACTATCTGAAAAACAAATGTATGAAACAACACCACTGAATGTAAGAAACATCAGGCTGCCACATCCTGCCTTATTACTTGTGCAGGCTGAATTGTTGCTGAAGGTCCCAGTGCATCTCTGAAGCATGATAAAAATAATACAATTATTACATCAATTATTACTGTGCTTCAGGTCTACAAGTGTGGTCCAAGAATGTAAACATTATGAATACAACAAAGATTCCTATTGGTTGATTACCAGTAGAAAAGATTTATTGTCTCTCATTAAATCTGTTTGACTCCTTGACAAAGTCCAGATGCCAAAACCTGTCAGACTTCTTTTAATTAGCTCTAGATGGCCATGCCTCCTCAATAAAGGGATAAAGTACCTGTCATCTTCAGGTTTCTACTTGGGAGTACTTCAGTTTTGTGGTTCAAAAACCTGAGAGGAAACGCATCAATCTATCAACAATTTGTAACAGCTTCCATAATTGGTCTCTTATCCTATAAAGTATATATCGATAGTGAAAGGTTGTCAGTGTTACTGATAGTAATAATAACTGCAAAATAATTAAAAGAAGCCTTGTTCTCTAAAATACTGACCAGGACATAGGTGTATGCTTAAAATGAAATGTATAGCCAAAAGATAAATGAATAAATACATACATAAGTATTAAAAATAAATAATTTATGTACCACAGTGTCAGCTCAATTGAATTCAGCTGTGCTCCTTGATGTGATGACAATTTCAGAATCAGAGTCTGAGGTATTATCTACTGCTGTAAAAACAAACAAAAAAATCGACAAAGCATCTACGTACTGTAAATGTACCCTACCCTAGAGTATGTAAATAACCACTAACCATCCACTAACCTTCTTTAAAGTCCGTTTCCAGGCAAACAAAAAAGGTGATCCTGGCATATGGTTTTCCCAGTTCTTTTTTATATTCTGTCAATTTGAATGGCCTTTCTGACCCAGGCACATGGACCACCTCTGAGCTTTCTGGATACAAAAGGATGTACAGTCCTTCTTGCATGTCCTTATTTAATGTTCTCATTTTCTGGACAGTTTGTTTCAGTAAATCAGGTGCTATTACTTCTGGGTGTAAAAGTAATGGGAGTGTTTTCCCTCTTAGAGGTTTTAAATCAGCTCCATCACTTCCATGTGGCTCTCTGATTGGCCGCTTCATTTTCTTATTCATACAGACTATATAACAGCACATATCCAAAGCATGGATACATCCATGATCTACGCACATTCAAAGGAGTTATCAGACAGAGATCACCTTCACTTTTCAACTGTGCTGATGGAAAGGATAAGATCAAAAAATATCTGATGGTCAGTTGCTCCTGTGTGTAGAGGCAGATGCCAATTCCGCAGTGGTCTCAGCAACATAACCCGACCATATATCCTAGTGGTCAGTTACTTTACTTTACTCTTCCCAATTCCTCATTTTTCACCTCCTGGGGTCCTCGACTCCTCAATGTGACCTGGAAATCGATCTTGACACGCCATCTTGAAGGATATCTCAATTCCCTAAAATGCACATCGAGGACCAAGGATCGACGACCGAGGAGGCTGGCCGGAGGAGCTTTTTTTCAAGTTATGAACATTATTTCAAGAGAAATAGTTAGCGTAATTATAATTAACTTACATGAAAATCCCAACTTTGCAGATAAAAGCACTACTTTTTTTACAGGGACAAAAAATTTCAGTCATACAGCTTTTGATAAGGACAAGAAAAGTAAAGAGCACATGACCATAGTGTAAACTATAGATAACTGTCTGAATGTATGTCACATTGTTAGCCTATTAAAAAAAAACACTTGCAAAAAAGAATGCAAATAGACAGATTGTATTCAGTGCTGAGTGTAAATGTATCAAGTGTCACAGCTTTGCAGAAGTCTTTTGTGGCAATCAGACCCCTAACACGTAAAAGGTGTGTCACATGTCCGGATTATATGAACGACGGCAGGAGCAGGACTTTGAAAATGAAAGTTTTCCTCAATCTGAAATTGTATTAGTTATTTAAAATGATTCAATACGTGATCAAACTTGTGTGTGTTAAATAAAATACTTAGTATGACATAGTATAATACAAAATACAAAGTATGACATCCTTACATCACCTACTGACACATTATGCCACGTTTTGAATTGACTTAATAGTTAATCATAAGTTTCAATAAACACTCATCTGACAGATCATAAAATACAGCAGTATATTGTAACTAAATAACACACAGATGATGCAGCTGTTACACATGTCATATATATTCGACATCAATTTAAAATGACGGCTCAGAGGAAAGGATGTCTTATTTTATTTTAATGCCTGTTGCTTTGGGTCCTCGGTCCTCAGGTCCTCACCTCGACTCCTTGGCTCACATCACTGGTGGGAGGGCTGAGGAGTCAAGGCGAGGACCCAAGGAGCTATATGCTAAGAATTGGGAAGAGCCCAGAGTGATGCCAGTGGAAAACAATAAATGTCATTGGATTCATTGTCTGGAAGCACCTAATGACTGACAGTGTCTCATTAAAATTGGTAGTGTCTCTATTAAAATTGGGTAAATAACAAAGTATTATTATACACTATTGTGCACTTGATAAAATCATCCACTTAACTAATAATGAAACCTGCGTGTTACACAATTACCCAACTAATGTACATCACAATTGCCATCTTACCAGTGATGCATGGAGAGTAATTTCATGTTTTAGTGGGTAACTGTGTCCTAGAAATGCTAAAAGTGTTGGTAAGCAAAAGTGATTTTTACTGTAAATACTTGCTGCGCATTCTTCATTTGACTACACATGTGCACCTGGTTCACCAGTCATGTGCATCCCTATCTTTAGATTCATATGCAGATGGAAAGGATCCATAGCACTTGTCGAGTATTTTATTGAAACATGTGTAACAGGTGACATATTGATGAAAGCTTTTAAGTGATTTTTCCTTTTAGCAATTATTAATGTCTCCAAGGAGGAATTTGGTGGGGTCTGGTGAAATGGTTATATATTTGGAACATAATGTTTTGGAAGTTTTTTTGTTTTTTAAAAAAGAAAACAAAAGAGCAGTCGGAAAAAAAATAAGAATATTTGTGCTGGAGATACTTCTGGCACCATCTAATATCGTCCTGGAATATTGGTGAAAGTTCTCTGCATTGTTTGGTTAGTACTTTAAATGAATCACACTCATCTTGGGTGGCACTGAGCGCAGGACACAGCAACAGTGTCTTTGCAAAATAGTGTTGAGAGAGAAGTTGTTTTGATGGAACATGGACATGAAGCACGTTGTGATATTAAAACGGAAGACCAACGTTGTGCATCTTTGTCAAAACTTGCCATTTTCAGAGTGTAGTTGCAGCCAAGCAATGAGTTGTTCAAAGAAAAAATATGTATTATACAGGATGTCTAAAAAAACACCCCAATTTCTATTTCCAGTTTCACTTAAATATTGACTTTTATTTTAATGTTATATCCTGATGAAGAGCAACATATAGTCTTTAACAGGCAAACAAAAGATACTCATTCAACCATAACATCACCTTTTATCTGACTGTAACTAAAATGAGCCATTTGTAAGTTCAACCTCCAGAGACATGGTTCAGCAGAGGTTCTACAGGCCCCTCCCTGCACTGAATATATTTGCACTACAATTGTTTTGAACTAGTCCTTTATTAATCTTTTTCTTCTTTTATTGTATAGAACTTGATATTGTATTTATTCATTTGTAATGTATGTATAAAGTTGTTTGTCTGTTCTGTCTTTATTTTTGTTATAACTACAGTGCACCCAGAAAGTATTCACACCCCTTCGCTGTCCCCACATTTTTTTGATCAGTGGAAGCAGGATGCACCTGAGCTCAATTTTGAGTGTCATAGCAAAGGGTGTGAATACTTATGTACATGCGATATTTCAGTTTTTTATTTTTAATAAATTTGAAAAAGTTTCTAAAAAACATTTTTCACTTTCTGATTAAGGGGTATTGTGTGTAGATTGATGAGAATGAAAAAGGCTGTAACATGACAAAATGTGGGGACAGTGATGGGGTGTGAATACTTTCCGAATGCACTGTATGTCTCTGCTTCTCTTTTGGCCAGGTCACTCTTGGAAAAGAGATTTTTAATATCAATGAGGATTTTCATCTGGTTAAACAAAGGATATAATAAAAAAAAAATTTAAATCACCCAAGCCAGTGTTGGGCAATGGCCTGGTGGGGTACACTAACAAAAGGATATTTTCAGTCCTTGCCCTTGCCTGTGGTCTTCTTGAAATTTAAAAAAACTGGAGTGTTCCATTTTTTTGAGAGGCCCTGTATAAAATAAATCTCAAATTGAACATGAATGATTTGAGGGACACATTGAACACATGCAGAAGAAATTGTTGTCCTTTAGAGAGACTTGAGTAAAAGTTTTCTTCAAGGGATACACAATGTACAGCATGTAAGTGATGTCAATGGTAAATATATCATGACCAGTTACATTTTTTTTTCTGAATGATTAAACACTAACAGTGATTCTTTAAGCTCAATCTCTGAAACTGAGCTAAGACTATTAACTGTCAGAAACACAATCCCCTACCTTCGCATACTGTGGCCGGTTGGTGATGTAGTCCAGTATCCAGGATGATAGGTGGTGGTCCATACACTGAAGATACAGAAGAGGGTGGCTGCAGCAGGGATGACTGGATGGGGGACGGGCAGTTGACTGATCAAACCTATTGAAGAATAGATTTAGATCATTCACTCCTCCTGTAGCTGTCATTCCCCTGCCTGATCTACCTCCTTAACTCCCTCTGCACAGCCTTCAGGTCACACTTGCTTCCTGATTTAAAGGCCCTCTTCTTCTCCTTGAGGAGAACCTTTATGTCAGGGGTAATCCAGGGCTTATTGTTGGAGAAATGTCATCCAGTTCTGGTGGGTACAGTATTTTCAACACAGAAGTTGATATAGTCCATTATACAATGTGTTAGACCAGCGGTCCCCAACCTTTTTTGTACCAGGGACCAGTTTCATGCAGGAAAATTTTCCACATACAGGTAGAGGCGTGGGGGTTCCAATAACAAAAACCGTAGTCAGTACATAGTATGTAATCTGAATGTAACAATTACACTTTATATTAGGTACTTACAATAATTATTACACTATAATATCAATTCACCATAATGCAGAAAGAGTGGGAGCCCTGGGCTTGTTTCCCTGCAACTAGACGGTCCCATCTGGGGGTAATGGGAGACAGTGGCACTCGAATCACTACTCTGTAGTCTTGTTTTGGTGGCTGTCACTGCAGAAAACCCTGCCTCACAAAGATATGACATTGGAAACAGAAGCAGGGCATTTAGTGCTTTTGTGGCAATGTCAGAAAATTTGGTTTGACTTTAATCCAGAATGCAAAGAGGTTTGAAGTTGTCTCAAATATGGATTGAAGGCCATCATCATTTGCAATCTCAACCAGTTGTTCCTCTTCCTTGATTCACTTGGCTTGTTCACAAATGGGTTACGGATCTATTCCTTCCCCATTCTGGGGTCTTTTGTGATTGGAAAGTAATGCTCAAACTCTTTTGAAAGCTGCAACAGGTGATCATGCACCAAGTGGGAGAATGAAGAACTCAGACTCTTTTATAATCCCTCCTACTGTGTGAAACATGTCAAAAATCCCTGCGTTCACTCTCTGTCTCCATAATTCCAGTTTGGCTTTGAATGCAGCAACCTTATCTGACAACTTGAAAACAGTTGTCATTTTCCCCTGAAGTGAGAGATTGAGTTCGTTGAGCAGGTTAAAAATGTCACACAGGTGAAAAAGTTTCAAGACTCAATCAGTGTTACTGAAATACGCTGCCAGTGGCAAATGTTTTTCTAGAAGAAATCTCTGCAGTGACTCTCATAACTCAAAAACTTTAGCCAGTGATTGGCCTCTAAAAAGCCATCTCACTTCTGTGTACAAGAGAAGGTGTCTATGGTCTGCATCTGTTACACAAGAATGACGCTGTGGTTGATCCTTTGTGTAGCACATTAATTTTTTATTCCTGCAGAAATAGTGACAAAACATATCAGTCTTCACGTCTGTGTTGCTCCGTGTTACTCATACTGTCTGACGTCTCACTCTATTTGTGACTGGCAAATCTCAGAACACATATTACAAGTTGATCATACAAAATGGTCACTCGTCTGCATTCATTCAAATCACTATATGTCACAGTCTAAGGCTTATACATGTTATAACATTTTCATATTTCCTTCTGGTTATGATTTCTGAGCATCTTACCTGCAGAAGTAGTGACAACACATATCAGTCTTAACATCTGTGTTGCTCTGTTACTTGTACTGTCTGACGTCTCACTCCATTAGTGACTGCCATCAGCTATTGGCACCTAATGCACACAGCTCCACCTACTGGCCAGATACTGCCACTATGTAAAATGTAACCAGATCTGCTAGAAAATGAATTAAATCATAGCAAGAATACTAATACAGTAATTTTAACATGTTTTAAAGTCCTTAGCTGTTCTTTATGAATCCAGATTTTAAATGGGGAACAAGATATTTTAATCATCTTTTAATCCTGTCTTTGAAAACACTGTAATCATATCTCTGAAAACACTCTCAATGCCACACATCCATCTCCTCACAGAGCTGCTTGAACAGACGCAAATTAAGGGCATGTACTTTGATGTGATTAATAATTTTAATCACATCTTGCAAAACAATGTTAAGCTCAGGTGATTTTTTGGCTCTATGCATCACACAGTGTGTAGACTCACATGACCTCCTTGATCCGTGTTGTCAGACCTGAAAGCTGTCCAGTCATTGCAGCCACGTGCACAAAACAACCAATTAAGTCTTCCTGATATGTAATCATTCAAGGATTTAAATAGTTCTGCAGCTGTGGTGTTGGTTGGCAAAAATAGTGCCCATAACAAATCCTCATGTACATCCTCCTGAAAAATATATCACACAAAAACGAGCAATATTGCCTTGTTGTCAACATGAATTCTTTCTAACAACTGTGCCTTGACGTCCTCCGTTATTTCATCAATTCTTCTTGTTATGCACAATCAATTCTTCCCCAATAGTAAAGGGCTTCTTAGCTTTAGCAATGCGGTCCGCCACTAAGAATGATTCTTTCAGCACCAACACATTTTTTGAAGTGGTGGTCCTCAATAATTGTTTCTGTCCTTCATGTTCATGTTTTTTTCTTTCAAAAAATTCCAAGGGCTTGTCTTTTAATGCAGGGTGTTTTGTTTCAATGTGGTGAAGCAGTTTTGAGAGTTTCATGGCTTCATTAGCTAGCTGGTCACCGCATATTATGCAGAACAGGTGTGGAGCTTGTGAATCACCTGTTGCGATGAAACCGTAACTTAGGTAGGAATCTTTGTATTTTCTTTAAAATGCAGCTTTCTTTTTTGCTGGCAGTCTGTGACCCTTCTGCTGTCTCATTGTTTGCTCTTTCCCCCTTTACGAAAAAGCTCTCCAGTGTGCTTTGTTTTTGGCTCATTTTTTCAAGGGTTAGCTTGTGTCACTGATGCATGAAAATAACGTGCCACTGAGTCAAGTGCAGTAGTGAGGCTCAAGGATTAAGAATAACCAATTCATGCAAATACAAACCTCAGCAAAAATAAATTGTCTCACTGTTTTCTTGCTTCTACTATCAGGAAATGGTCAACCTAATCCTGATTCAGATTTTAATTTTGCATGTACTATGTATTTTGCCTGTGATTTTAAAAGTAGGTCTGGGCTTGGTATTATTCACCTCAATGTCAGAAGTCTGCTTCCTAAATTGGACTTCGTAAAAAGGTGGGTGCAGTCATCAGATACTGACACTTCTTGCTTCATCTGAAACTTGGTGAACAAATCTATCACTGAAAAAGACATCGCAATTAAGAGTTACAATGTTTTTCATTGTGACTGCCCCAGGAAAGGTGGTGGTGTTGCCATTTATATAATAAAGAAATTTCGTTTCACTATCCCTACCTACCCTATCTCTTAGCAAACAATTGATTTTCTTGCTTTCAAATTAGAACTTCTTAAGGGACACTTTATCACTGTATCACGTTGTTACACACCCCTCAGCAAACAGTGATGGTTTATCATCAAGTAAACAAATGTCATCCTCTGTAACTGCTGAAGCCACAGTCTGTTTGGCTTGCTTCTTTAGTCTAATGAGCCAACCAAGCTGGAGAGGACTCCATCTTCAGCTTGCCAGCTCCCTTTACTGCCAATGTCCACCACTGGGTTTGAGGATTGCCGCCATGAAAGGCACAAAGAACCTTGCGACCAAAGCTCCGAACAGCTGCTCCACAAATGGAGGTGTTGAAGCATCATACATTTTGACTCAGTGTCCCCAGCCTCCCCCAGGATGTGGTTGAAGTTCTGCTGGAGGTGGGAATTAAAGATCTCTCGGACAGGTTTGAACAGTTTGACAGACATGGACACAAGGAAGGTAATTTACAATAAAACAGGAAACCAAATATAAACCATATTTGCATTTAGTAAATAGTTAGTGTGCTGTTGCTTGTGCAGGTTAAAATGGGGGTTGCAGTTGGTATCTGTTTATACCAGGAGGTGAATGTCAGAGAAATACATTGCATGCTGACCTGAAGACACAGGAGCAACATAAGGTGCAAACTTTATGTGCTTTATGTGAGTTATATCCATAGATTGCCATAACACTCCCCCCTTTTGGTCATTATTTGACCAATAAATAAATGTGACCGAAGAGACAAATGTAGTACATCCATAACTACACACCATTACTGGTTTAAGTAGATACTTCATAAATCATTTTAGAAGAGTAGCTGTTTATGTGGAGGACAGACTCATGGTTGTTTGTAAGCAAAGAGAGGGGAACATATTCACATATACACAATTACCACAACTCATGGTACAGGGGTTCATTGGAGAACAGAACAAGGTCAGAGAGAGAGAGAGAGAGTAAAACAGAAAGAGTGACCTAGTTGAACCGAGAGAGTGGGCACGAAAATGGTCATAATAAAGGAACAAGGTGAATGGGCCCAAAGGCATGCAGCATCGTTGTCTGTGGAGGAGGGATAGTGTGATGGGAGGGCAAAGGTAGAAAGGGAAACCAGGGATTATTTCCCAGAATGCTAATGGTAAACTGTGATGTGGAGGTTCCATTACTATGTCTAGGCTATAGGTGGCACGTCCAATGGACGCAAGTCTACCGCAAAGGTCAAGCATTAGCTGTGAGTATTCATCCACAGTTATGTCGTCCAGATTGGTGTATGTAAGTCTATGAAGTGTCATAGTAGCATTTAAACATCTGTGTCATTTACTGGGTTGTCAGAATCAGAGTCAGTGTCAGAATCGGAAGTAGAGTCAGGAAATTAAGGAGCTGAGGGAGGAGGGTGTGTGTCGTCAGAACTGGGTTCAGTTGACGGCCACGTACTGACAGTTTGATTAACATATCTATGAATGAGAACTTTCATACATGTAAGCATGATGGTGCAAAAGCAGACCATTAATGCCATGACTGAAAAAACTGGAATAAGAATTTGGAAGATAAGTGCACAGCATGCAGCAAAATGCTCATGTAACCATGCAATCATGGAGAAACCTGCACCTGCCGATGGTTTTCAAAATGTCAATCTGGGCAGTTATATTATCATGGGGGTCGGGGGCAAGGACACAACATTTTTCTTTAGTCAAATTCGGTGCTGCACACATTCCTCCTTCAGTAGCAAAGAGAGAGTCAAGGACCATCTCATGTTTAACAATCATTTCACTGTGATTTCTGATAGCATTATTCATAAGGGTAAGTGCTTCAGTGTTGGCTTTCATATATAAATAAAGGTCAGCTGTGATATTGTCAATATGTTCTGCAAGGAAAACGACACCGTAGAAAGGAAAAATGCCAGTACCCCATTTTTCTCCGAGATTGATGCGGTGGTGATCGAACTTTGAACTTTCGAATTGGGCCAGAGCATATCTTCTCTGAGTGGGTGATGAAGGCGATGACTGATGACTGTCTGATTGACAAAAATATTGAGTGGGATTATCATCAATGGCATGGTGATTTTCGCAAAATAGCAGTTGATGTTTAGATGTTTCTGTTAGATTATAGATCAACGTCATAAAACACAGAGTTACATCTTCTGACTGAGGGGTGGCATCGACTGTCATCACACCATCTTGGTGGAGGGTTGGAGGAAAACATACTATGCACGATTTATTGGGATGTGTCATACGAGCATTAAAGGTTAACCAATGGTACCATTTATTACCTCCCCAGCCATCAGGGATGTTATAGTCCTGTGGTCTATACCACCAATCTGCGGCTCTTTGGGTATGGTGTCATTGTGATATTGATACTGCTGGTTGATAAAACTGTAACCAAATAAGTAACCCTATAAGCCCTATGAAGAAGGCTATGGTGTCACACATAGTGTCACATAACCCCCATGGCCCACAACATCTTTGGGTCAGTCGTCTTAGTCTGGCCCGTTGGGTGGGTCTGTATGGGCATTGTCATCGCCATCATTGGAACTACGTTGCCTAGGTTAGTCTGCTGGGGCTAGGTTTATCAGTTCATCTGTCATGTTTTATGGCGAATTCAAACTTTATGTGACAATTAGACTAATCTCTGAGAGCAAATGACAACATTATAACATATGAATCATATGAAGAGCTAAACAGACTAGTGAGATAATGATGAGGATTACACAAGATGTTAAAATGACATACTGTCGTCGTCGTCGTCGTCTGTAGGACCTGTGATGATTCTCAGACCATTCGATGAGGGTTTGTCCACATTGGGTTCTGCAGACAGGGGTGGAGTTCAAGACATTGAGTGAACTAGTGAACTAGGTCTCACATACGTTGACACCATTAGGTTTCTGTGAGCCGTAGATTTATGTCATCAGTGTAAATGTAGGGAGAAGGATCTTTGACCAATCGGCAGGGGTCAGGCAAAGGATTTTTGTAAGAATTATGAGGTGCATACAGACAGGAAGTAGATGAGAGCAATGACAAAGGAGATGACAATGGCATTCCAAAAAGTGATGAAGAAGCACAGTGTGGACTGGTCCATCGTTGTCCTCAGTGTCTACAACGCAGGGTAGTGACTTGGCATGTCACTCCCTTTGAGCCTAGTTGAGTGGGGTGGTGGAGATCTTTTTGCAGTGACTGGCGTGGATCCACGTGGCACTTTCAGCAACCTTCACGGCAGTGTGGGTTGTGAGGATTGTGAGAACATTTTGCTAGTTTGTTTTTGAGGGTGCCGTTTTCTCGTTCTACGGCGCCACCACTCGCTGGGTGATAGGCACAGTGTTTTCTAACATCTATGCCTAAGAATTTGCTTAGTTGTGAGATTGCTTCATTTGCAAAGTGGGTGACATTGTCACTTGAAATTTTGGTTGGAATATCGAGGAATAATTTCCCTCAGCAGTGCCTTTGCTACTGCATTCGCTGTTTGGTTTGATGTTGGAAACGCCTCCACCCACTTTGACCCCATGTCCACTATGACTAAACAATGCCTTTTGCCTTCTGATGGCGTTAGTTCAATGAAATCCATCATAATGTGTTTGAATGGTCTTGGTGGGGGTGGATGTGCTGCCTGGCGTTGTATCTTTACAGGTCTACCTGAATTTTGAGTGATGCAAATTAGGCATGATTCACAGTATCTTTGAGCTGTAAATGTGAATCCTTTTGTGAACCAATTTTGATTTATGGCATCCAACATCCCCCCTTTTGACACAGGGTCTAGTCTGTGTGTTTGGGTAGGCAGGGATTGGTCCACATTTGGTCCAATCCATGTGTGGGTAGAATGATTAAAATGGGCACCAGCTTTTCTCCAGACTTCTCATTCATGTAAAATGTAAGTCAGTGAGAGAGCCAGGGGTTTCTGGTGTATGTGTAGCTTCTGTAGAGAGGTGTGTGTGCATGAGTGAGTGTGTGTGCATGTATGTGAGTGGGAGGAGGGCTGTGGCTTTAGCAGCTGCATCTGCTGAGGCATTGCCAAGGGAGATTGGGTCAGTTTGGTGTGTGTGTGCTGAGCATTTATTGACAGTGATGGCAGAAGGGAAGAGAATGGCCTCCAAGATCTCAGCCACTAAAATGGGGTTGAGAAGAGGTTTACCGTCAGATTTGAGGAATTTCCTGTGTTTCCACAATGCTCCAAAATCGTGTACCACACCAAATGCATATC